>CCAG010006422.1:0-13357 GCA_001077435.1 Glossina morsitans morsitans | reverse complement strand
AGCGAAAAAGAAGTGCAAGAACTACATTTTCATGCTCTATAATATGGAGTGGGCGAGGCTAATTTTTTTTATTTTGAAAATTCAAGTTTTTTCGTATAAATGCGTGGGCATTGTAGGCGTTTGCTTTGGGAAGTTTACGTCACTTCCAAATTCGTTTGCAAATTTGTAGGCGATATGGTCGTTTTCGCTAAGGGGAGAGTGATTACCACCGATTCTGTATATATATATATATATATATATATATTCATTCATTCTTATATCATTCAAAGCAGTTCGAATCCGGTTTATTTGCGCTTTCATCACTTGAATGGATTCTATTCCCGTTTATTTGAGTCTTTTCGAACTCCCTTTTGCTATCGTGTTCGACTTCATTTGAGTGTATGCGATTCTCTTAGAAAACATTCGATTCTATCCGAGTCATGTCAGACTCTTTTGTTCTATTTAATATTAGGGATACGATTCGATTACTTTTGATTTCATTCGATCCTATGAGATTTTGGATCATTTTGGTTGATTGTATGCGAATACATTTGAATTCATCCGAATGTATTCGATTCTGTTCGATTCGGTTATAGGTAATTCTGTATGATCTTATTTTTCCTCATTCTTTACGGTTTTCTTCCATTTCAAACGATTCGATGTTACACGCAGCGACAATACGTGTATACATATTCGGATCTCCTATGTAGATTTGTTACACATAATTCAAAGTCCTCTGAACGTAATAAATAAAAAATCAACGATCGGCTTGAAGTCAAAAAGTCATTTCATTACAAGCTATGGTCATCGCCTCAAGCTGAGCTCGCTGCCTCAATCGGACGTCATCACCTCGAGTTGTGATCGCCTCAAGCTAAAGTCATCGCTTCAAGCTGAAATCTTCGCCTCAGACTGAAGTCATCACTTCAGGCTGTAGTCATCGGCCCAAGCCGAGCTCATTGCCCCAAACTTAAGTCATCGTCTTCTCAAGCTGAAGTCGCCGCCTCAAGCAGAAGACATCGCCTCAAGCTGAGCTCATCGCCTCAAGTTAAAGTGATCGCCTCAAGCTAAAGTCATCGCTTCAAGCTGAAATCTTCACCTGAGACTGAAGTCATCACTTCAGGCTGTAGTCATCGGCCCAAGCTGAGCTCATTGCCCCAAACTTAAGTCATCGCGTCAAGATGAAGCCATCGCCTCAGACTGAAGTCATCACTTCAAGCTGTAGTTATCGGCCCAAGCTGAGCTCATTACCCCAAGTTGAAGCAATCGCCTCAGATTGAAGTCATCACCTCAGGCTGTAGTCATCGCCTCAAGCTGAATTCATCGCCTGGTGGTAAAGTTATCACCTTAGTATTGTTCGATAAATATTAACCGTTAGCCTAAAGTTGCTCCTATCACATTAGACAAAATCATCACCTTAGGCTAAAGTCTTCACCCCTAGTGTAATTTTCCTCCTATCAATCTTACTGGGACTAACAATCGTTGGGATATTGAATGCTAACGAGCTCCATAAGTTTACAATTTTAACGAAGAACACTCTTGAAGGAGTTAAGTGTCTGCCTGTCAGGCAGAATTAAATTCGTAAACTGTTGCGTGTTACGTGAGCGAAATCTTTTTATGTAGATATCATAGGGAGATCGGTATTCAATAGCTTTCGAAGAAATTGTTATGTTCTATCACGTCTTCTAAGACAATCATTGCGGATAATGCGGCGCCGCCGCACACGCGAACACTTTCTCTTCTATATTCTTATAATTCCTTAGATATACAATCGAAATCGAAATTTGAAATCGAGATTATTTTTATCCTTTATCGGCATGGAATTTATCATTTCCTTTGTGAAATTCTTTATATATTTTTTTCGAGAAATTTAAGAAAAATTTCATAAAATTTAGTTAACATTTTTTGTCTTTTTGTTTTGTTTTTTGTTTATTGTTTTTTAGATTTCCTCCAAGTGCATTGCACATACATACATGAATGGATGGAAATTTGACAAAAGGTAAGTCATTGCTTATATGTCGAATAAATTTATAGCTACTAAATATACCTAAGGGTGCAGTTTACAGTAACTTTGAACACAACAAACAAAGCTAATATCATTAGTGCCTTAAAATGGAAAATGTGAAATCCTTTATAAAATCCTTAAAAACCCTGACAGTTGGTTCGTTGGTCTCTCTTTATGTTTCGGTGTAAAGTTTTCTAGGAAAGGAAAACTTTTCAATGGAAAAAAGAAGAAGAACAAAAGTTGAAGAACACCTCCCTTGAGGTGTGCTCTGGTAGTCGTCATTGTTGTAATATAAGTGTAAATGCAGTACATATATATATACACACACACACACACACACGCACACATACATTGAGTAATATTTACTCAAATTTGATTTTTTGTTTTATTTTTAATTTTTTTTATTTTTTTTTTTTATATTTTCTCTCAATAAACACAAAAGCGTTTGTTATGCATGAGTTTCTAAAACATACATTTAAAAAACACGCTTGAAATGCATTGGAGAACAAGGTTTTTCAAAATATTATATTATATAATATATGTGCGTATCACACAGAGTATTTCATGCATGTGTGTATATAGATATATATATATATATATATGTGTGTGTATGTATGTATGTATGTATGTATGTATGTATGTATGCATTTTAACTTGTATTAAAAACTAAAGTTTATATAACATTTTGTGGTTTTAATTGTGCGTTGCAGTGTATAAAGCAAAACCCCAAAAATTTTCTATGTATAAAATTAAAATGTAAAATTTAGAGAAAATTTGCAAAAAGTACAAAAAAACAGAAAATAATAAAAACTATATATATAGATATATATATATGAGTAAATATAAGAAAGTTCTAGACGCTCCAAGTCAATTGTTGAGCACTCTCTCGTCACCTTCATCTTTAAAAATAATATATAGGAAAATTATTCAGTTTCAGCTTAAATGTAAGCCAGTATTTGTCAGTGTAATGGAGAGGTTCTACGTATGGACTTTGGAACGATTTCAAATTAATATATCGCATTAGCTGCAGCTTATTAATGATAGTTTGTTTCAATTTTCATGTTAACGTTTAATTCTTTAGTTGATTGTCAAGAAAAAAGTGGGCAGACCATGCCCCATTTTTGATATGAAAAAATTAAATAAGCCAGGAATTATATACCCCAAGTTAATATTCCCTATTGCTGGCGTGTGCAATATTAGAATAAGCAATAATAGAAGGATGGACAGATAATTAAGGTTATTTCAGTTATTAGTTTTACTCCACGGGCTGGCAAGACCATCATATCTACTTTTAAGCTGTCTACTACTTTTGAGCTGTGTTGTTCTCTTTTCATATTTGCTGTCTTGAAAAGTTTCAAAGTGAGGGACTGACAGACAGACTGACTTAGGTACATTCCTGGAGATTTTGAGAACAGAAATTTGCGTAACATGGATATGTACTGATTGCCATTGAAGATAATGGACAGGATGATCAACTAGTGGAGTCAGTGTATGAATATATGTATATATACATAGGTATATAAACGGTAGGTATAGATATGTATATATGTATATCCGCCTGAGTGGCGGCGTAGGCAAAGGACTTTGTCGAAATAGATCTGGATCCAAAGAAAAAATCACATGGGGATTAAGTCACACGACCGGCGCAACAAATTGACAAACGCATGGTTTGGCATGATCGGGTCGCCAAATCGAACAGCTTTGTGGCACGTAGCACCATTCCGAGGAACCATATGTTCCGAATATCTTTGAACTCAAGGTCTGCCCATAGAAATTCGCAAAGCATTGAGCCGTAGCGGTTGCCATTGAAGGAGCGATTAACAATTGGATCCATCATGTGCATCAGTGTGATCATGTCCTTATGAACGATATTTCTTTATATTACTTTGTCAAAATATTCGTTTAATACGTGGATAACAACCAAAAGATCTGCAATCGCTTTAACACGAATTCAAGGGACTCACGATCTCATATATATACAGCACAAATCAATTAATCGCCTAGAATTGTTAAGATAGTTGCAAGTAAGGTGGAAACGTGGAAACTTTGTAATCCGGTCCGATATATATTTTACTTGGGGCCACAAACACAAGACGTTTTACAAATGGATCTCTGACCATCACTTGTAAAGGTTTTTCTCATTTTATTTTTTGTATCAATATGGGACAGATGGACGGATAGACGGATAGAAAACTTAGACTGACTAACTTTATGAATCATATTTTGAACATTGAGAATCAAAGTTGAACAGAAACATTTTTAATACGTTACAAAAGCTTTAGTAAAATTAATTTCCGTCCCTACTTATGATAATCAGTATAGAAATTAACATGCAGCACGGCATTGGGAGCAAAGAAAACTTTTGGCTCCGCAAAGGGATCTATCTATATATATACACTAAAATTTTAAGTGCAAGCACCAGAAGGCTTACACACACACACACACACACACGCACCTCTATCAAGCACATACATGCACATAGTACACACAAATACTAATAGAGGGAAAAACTAAAACACAAAACTCATTTTGTAGACAAGGACCACAATTTTGAATTTAAGACAAATACTTTTTGATATTTTCTCTACATGAGCACCTAAAACTATGGTGAATACACGAAAAGTACACAAGTACGTATATATATATATATATATATATATATATATATGCGTATTTGTGGTTACACATGCACTCACACCGGGACATGTGTACTTACAACGACTTTAACCAGAATAACCATAGTTTCTAAATTCCAATTTCATTCTAGAAAAAAAAAAAAACACAGAAATCTGCAAAACTTTCTATAGACGTCCAGCTTATGGGGTTTATGGGTAATTGTATCTATATATATATATATATATATATATATAACGACGAGTTAAGTATGTATGCAAGTTGCTATACGTTTCTGTATAATTGTGGGTGTGTAAAAAACCTTCATTTCCTAAACACAAAAAGAAAAAAAAAAGAAAAAGAAAAAGAAGAAAAAAGAGCTATCATAAAATAATAATTATTTTATTTTTAGTAATTTTCAAAATGGCTGCCAAAGCAGAAAAACAAAAACTCTTTTAGAGCTCCTTAAACTAAACTCTATATAAACATGAACGATATTAAAATATGTACAAGTGTTTATATGCTCACGCGTACATATATATATATATATAAATAGGTACATGTCTAGTGGTAGTGTATTATATTTTGTTATTAAAATCAAAATTTTTATTTATATTTTTGTTTCAGGTTGAATCCACATTTTTATCGGTCTTTCTGGAATCCTCTCAAATTACTTCATAGCATTTATTGCCTTTTGAAATTGCATTTCATGCTAAATATTCAAAGTATTTAATTTCAGTTTGGTTATATTAAGTTTTAACAAATACACATACACACACACACACACACCCATATTAAAACCTTCCTCCCCCGACCCATTACCCAACTACTTATACTATCTATATACCATTCACTACTCATGCAATATGTGCAATGATCAGAGCGTGGAGTAGTCTACAGTTTGCTCCTACACAAAACAAATGCTAACATACAGTGCTGAGCAATACTGAAACCAATCAGCACAAACGTTCAATTGAAAATATTCAATTAAAGAGCAAACTGTTAGTGTGAAACCGGAATTAGTCCATCGATGAATTTAATTGTCACGTGTAGAGGACATAGGGACATAGGATTTGTAATACGCATGCATATCATAAGACAAAAAGTTTTCGATAGTTTTTTTTCTTTACCAGATAGAGGGAAGACATGAGGACTGTTCAAAAAGAAGGTGACTTTTCAAATTTCCGCAGTTGTGTGTGTTAGGCACGTGCGTTACTCGTCGCATATGCCGCTCGCTGATGATGTCGTGGTCTGCACATACGAGGTGTTTTCGAAAAGACGGGGACAAATTTCGTAGCCTACGTGCACTCGATTTTCGAATTTTTTTTTCTTTTTCTTGGGATGAATTTTCTTTTAGTGAAAAATATCAAATCTTGAATGACAATATTTCCATCTATTTGCTCCTGTACCTTGAGCATGGTGGGCATGAGAATCGTAATCCGCATTTAAACTTCACTTAAAGTCTTCGCATTAAAAACATGCACCGAGTTATGTTGGTGTCTTGGGAAATAGGCGAGCAGACCTGGCCGCCAAATTCGCAGCTTCGGAATTTTTAATTATGGAAAGTACAGTGAAATACTTTGACCTTCAAAAGTGTATTAGGAGAAGAAGCAAAGACGAAATCAATGAAATATATCGACAGTAGTACCATCCACGCTAGTCGCATATTAATCGTCATCTCGGTCCGTTACATAAAGCTAAGGCTTCTTTATTTTTTTCTTAATGACCGATCACAAAGAGAATGTCCACTATTCTAAAACGGCGGTCATGGTCAGAAGAAAGAAGAAGTAAAGAAAGGGAAAGGTATAGGAGGGTGGCCTCAGTTATGTCTTTACCGATTGAACATTCACTATAGATATGAACAAAGTAAACTCTAGCACACTGAGATTTGAATCCGCGTGTACTGACTTCTTAGTCGCGGTTCTAACCCACTTGGCTACTCTTGCGGAGCGATCTGTTGCTTCAGCATTGCACTGCACTGTACGTATGCAACGCATGGACTATTGCGTTGCTTTGTATATCAAATTTATAATATCATCCAACCTAATGACTTTGTTAGTACGCCTCCATATGTACGTCTTGTTGATGTCTATCCGTTTGCTTGACTCTGCTCCTCTTTTTTTTATTTTCCTATTTGAACAGTTAATTTACGAGAAAATTTGCTAGCAATTAGTGCGAGATTTTCTCTTTATTAAGCTCTTAAGGATACAATAAATGAAATGATATTTTTTTTTATATAATTTTTTTTTCTTTTGCTTTTCTTTTAGATAATAACAATGAGAATTAATTAGAACTTTTAATTAAATATAGAATTGTTAAGACGCATTCAAGTTCGATATTGACGTGAGACAAACATAGGCTACTACGGATAGTGCAGTCGGGCCAAGGCGTAAGTAATTGTGAGAAGAGGAGTCAAAGTGAAGTTACGCTAACGTACGAAAACTATTTGTTTTTCTCTTATAAGACGTGGGATATCTTAATATCAGTTCATGGTGAGACATTAAAACCCAAATAATAAGATGAAATATATAAATACAGATAAGAACTAAATCGGTTGTTATGCTTAAAATGAAATTAATTTTGCAATTTACTAGTGGCAGTGCATTTGCAAAGCCATAGCCTAATGCCCATTAAAAAACTCGAATGTTATTGTCTCTACTTCCGATTTTTAACCTGTCTTGAGCGGTGTTAAACTCAAGAGTCTATCCATTCCACCTAACCTAACTTAATTTTTCTTTTTTTTGTTTGTTTTTATAATCATGCATTGTAGTCGTGCTCCATATGGGTATAAACAGGAATGATGGTCAGGGAGAAAGACATAACAATGTATGGTTGACAAGACAAGAGTCTGTCCATCATACCAAATCGCTCTAGCTACACATAACCTAAAATAATTTTTTATTTTTATTGATTTGTTTTTATGACCATTCATTCTAGAGTCGTGCCCTATATGGATACAAGCAGGTGCGATGGTCAGGGAAAAAGAATTAAGGACGTACGCTTAACAAGACAAGACCCTATTCATCATACCACATCGTTCTAGCTACACATATCCTAGAATAACCCTTTTTCTTTTTTTTACTTGCTTTTATGATCATTCACTAGACAGTTGTGCCCTAGGTGTGTATAAGCACGACCGATGCTTAGGAAGAAAGTAGTAAGAACGTACAATTAGAGTGTGGCCCGCGATTGCAGAACAAAAGAAGGATCGACAACTAGGAGCGAGAAAAACTAAACTGTGTAAGTTCTGTCGGGGCGTTTTATGATTTTATTTTCATTGTATTTGCGGTCGCAGCCCACTGGAATTAATGTTTAGTCGTCACCGTAGCGAATTGAGAAAAAAAGAGAAGCCACAAATATAAGGGAGAAAAATGAAAAGCTTTATGTGTACGTCCGTACGTCTTATGCTTTTTTACTTTTAGGCTATTTACAGTCGCAAGGCAATTGAATTAAAATATGGTCTTCAGCGTTGGCAATTGAATATAGGCAAGGGATAACTTGAGGGAAGTGCTTCTTCTTTTTTATACCAAGCGGTAGCCAATTATACAAAAGTTTCCTTCGAAATCCTTCATACATTTTAAAATACTTTAAAAGCTATGGGAAACACTATAATCACCCTCGTGGTATGTGAACGTTAAAAAAAAGGGCCCAAAACGCTCTCTTAATGCTCTATGTCGGGCAACGTCACTTTTGAATACCCGAGACAACTTCGGTTAATATAATTCTTAAGCTGTCTTCATCGTATCATAAAATATAAAAAATTATAACGTATTGTTTCTTGTAAGTTTACTTTTCATGGGGAATGCTTTTATGAGGAGGGAACCGAAAAGAAGACGTGCATCGTCCAAACGTAGCGCAATAATTTTGTATATTAAATTCCTGCTCAATAGCAGTTTTCGTAGTAAAATACTAAAAATTAAACCTTGTTGCCATATAAAGATTTTTGTAGTTAACAGAATTTGCCGTATAAGGATATACTAAGTATCGGCGAATGTATGCCAGAAGGATCAATAAGGATTTGCTCTTATTCTTTCGATTGGCTAAGGAATTAATTGTGAATCGATTTAAGCTTATCACGTTCCGCCTGTCGACTATCTGTCCGTCCGTTCGTCTGTCTGTCTTCCTTGCTGTCTGTTCGTCTTTCTGTTTTGGTTCCTTGTATTTAATCTACACGCCGCAGGTTTTAAGATATTTTGCCCAAATCTGGCACATTGACGAGAAATGGTTCATTTTACTATTTTTTTACATACTTTTAATAAATGACTTGAGGTGAAACCTGATGCAGGCCGTTTACGAAATTTCATCAAAATATCTTAGGCCATTAAATGCAAAGAAAACTTTTTACCAAACCGGAGCTCGAACGGATAGATCTAACCACAAGATGGGCAACATGAAAAATGGCGACATTATGAACTCAAGATGAATCAATTCTTTTGAACAATTTTTGCAAGCTACACAAACGGCTTCTCGAGGTGACTCATCCTGTAAGTAGTATAGAGAAAATAAATTCGCAGTTGACGCGACGAACGCAACTATTCCCTCACCTAGCTTTTAAGCTATCGTATACAAGTTTGTACACAACATGAAAAAGATCATTGACTTTGCTAGGAAGAAAAAAAAAAAAAACAAGCGGGTATGACCCTAAGGCGACTTTCTTTTTCCTTTTTTTTTTTCTTCTATCATAATTACCATTCCTTCCCGTTTTCCTAATGAGTAGGTTTTAATTGAAATTTGCTTGACCTTAAAAAATCTGAACGACAATTACTGCTATCATCCTATGGGGCACAAAAAAAAAAAAAAAAGAAGAAACATATTCGGCTTTTTCCCCTGTCGATGTGCAAACCATTTGCCGATAATTAAATCGAAACTTAACTTGTACTCAGTCAGTCCTATCTATGAATTTTATAAATTGTTTGAATTTTTTTTTTATTTCTAACAAATTTTTTTGATTACAGGCAAGGATTTAATAATTAAGTAAAATGAATGAGCTTAACTGACAGCCATAAAAAAGGAGCATTTATCCAAAAACTCTGATATTAAGGACTGATGACTATAAGATCCCGTAATTATTTTTTTTAGTTAAAATTATTGTTGCTCTTGCTACCGATGCTGTTTCTATTATTGACGTTGCTGCTGCTGTTGGTGCTGATGCTGGTGCTGTTGTTCTTATTATTATTGTTGATGATGGCTATAAAGATGACTGTCGGTATTAAATTTTAAATGTTAACCAAGTTGAGGCTTTAACTTTTTGTTAGCCATGCATGGGAAGGGACTAAGGCAACGGATCAGTTCTGCTGCTGTTGATTTAATGTCCCGTTTTTTTTTATAAATTTGTTAGTAGCTAGAACGGTAACCATTTTCTAGAATGCTTCTTCTTTTTCTTCTTTGTATGCGTACGTGTTTATATGTATTTACATTTCAGCATAATCAGACACCCTCTCTGTGCCCGCACACACACCCACACCCACACCCACACACACATGAGTATAGGTATGCTAGTTAAACTTTACGAACACCACCAATATTTCTTTCTTTCTGGTCTATGACAATGACATATACACATGCAATGCTCTCTTGTATCTCGTATCTCGTGTCCCAGCACTTCTGTCATATCTTACTTGTTTTACTCAAACTTATAGTAGTAGCTGGACATATGAATAGCTATAGAAATTGTATTTATAACTACATTTCCGTTCCGTTTTCTCTCTTTGCTATATAAGTAGTATTCGCAAAATAACATACAATGTTGTTGAGGTCACTAATGTCGTAAGATGTGAATCCTTTTGAGCCTTAAGGGCTTTTGCTACACATGCATACCCTTTACATAGAATGGGGGTTAGCGTGTACATATACATACATTTATACATATATACATGCATACATACATACATACATCCATATAAGCAACTTATATACTCGTTAAACGTGTTGGTCTTTATCGTTTAGAGTCCTTGGTTATACTCCAACCACTTATGTTTTAAAAGTAAAACGAGGCGAAAAGCCTTGCATAGAGTAAAAAGTGTTGAAAAATAACAAGAAATTAATGAATACACACCAATTTTTTATAATGAAGGTTCTATCCTCAAACTCTTTCTCTGTCTCTCTGTTTCGTTCTTCTTTTATTATTGCGACACATCATCTACTTTGCATAATGTTCTCGCCTTCAAAACATTTTTCAACATCATCATCATTCACAACGACGTTTGCGTCTTTGTCGTTGTTGTCGTTGTCGTTGTCGTTGTCGGTGTCGGTGTCGTTGTCTCTTCTATTTTCTCTTCTCCTTTTTTCGTTCTATCTAAAGTCGTATTATTTGCGTTTGGATGTTCCATTTAAAGGTAAGGCAGGAGGTAGATATTATCCTGGCCCCTTATAGAGTATTCGTATAGTGCAGTAATTATATGAGTTCGGTTGTATTTGAGTTTCTTTTCAAAATTATAATCTCTTCGTTATACAATATTTATTCTGTCTTTGTTTTCTTTTTTTTTTTTTTCTTATTTTTCTTTTTACATTCATCTTGTACTCTGTTGTAGTTGTTTACTGTAATACTTTAACTTTTCTCTTTACTTATATTATTTTCTCACTCTCTCGAGCTCCTAGTTGCAAGCAGGCTATATGAAGCAGCTTAAGGTTTTCTCGCAAGAATTTATTTTCGATTTTTTTAGTTCCAATGCTGAGGAATCGTAGAGGATGTGGAAGATTATTGCAACGCGACTTTAATGCTTGTTAAGCGATGTCGCGCGATATGATACGTTAGCGATTGCGAAGAAAAGATTCAAAGCGATTAGAGTTGACTCGATAAAGTAAAAATATACTAAATGCTCGATAAATGGAGGAGACAAGGCTTCAATTTGTGACCCGACCCTCTGACTGAGAGTACTGCGCCGCGGACAATTGCCTAGACGTTCTTATTCAATATACAAAAGGGAGGCAGAGACTTTTCTTCTAACAAATTCTGAGATCGCGAGACCGACTAAGATGTCCTGTGACGTTGGCAATTACGAAACAAAGCTTCAAAAGCATTAGAATTGATTGCGTAAAGCAACAAGCCGTGAGAGAGACAAACCGTGCTAGTCGATCCTAGATTCCAAATAGCGAGAGGCTCTAGAATTTTCAAAATAAAAGGGACAATACGCCGAAGCTTTCCACTCACCGTCGAGAGTATAAGAATACCATGAGTTTAGGGAAGTGCCGATATAAAAATAATTCATAACAACAATAACAACAAGCAACATTGCCATCAGATTAAATTGAAGAGCGGAAATAATCAAGGAAAGAAACAGAAGCCGACCAGCCACAGAATCATGCTTTAAAAGTTTTGTGGTTTTTTTTTTTTTAGATCCAAATCCACTAAGGCTCTGCAGACAAGAAAGAATTCTGAGAAAAGTCGATTTGTTTTCTTTGTATGCATTGCATGGTCACGGTCGGAAAGGAGAGGGAAAGCAGGGTAACATGTAGGGAGTGGTCGCAGTCTAGTAGATATATACCCAGTACCAACTGCTAAGCATTATGATTTCACCGAATGACGACTCACTACAGCTACGGACTAAGTTTGGTCGACCGTATTGAGATTTGAGCCCGGCAGCACCGACCATGGAAACCTTAAAGTGTTTTTATACCCTACGGTATTTGTGGGGATATATGCAATACCAAGGAGAACTTGATATTTACTATACCGATTGATTCAGAAAATGATTCCAAGCTTGTCTGTCCGTCTGTCCGTCTGTCTATTTTATTTTTTCCGTCCAACATACAGGCCGCAATTTTTCAGATATTTCGATGAAATATCGTATACTGACATATTTCGTCATAGGACAATATTGGTTATGAACGAATTGGTTATCATTTTTTCCACCACTACCCACATAATCCTTTCCTTATTTAAAAAAGCAGATACATGGATAACTGTCGGATGATGTAGGGTACTTACTGTGCCTCATATGTGCCTTTATAGTCTTTTTACTTTGTCTTATTTTCGTAACCAAATTTTTCAGAAAAAAAATAAATTGGAATGGAATCTGAATATGAATCTAACTTATTTTACTAAACAAATGCCATTAATAAGAAATATTAGATGTTGGTAAATACAAATAAGTTTACTTAGGAATTTAACACCGCACCAGTGTTCAGGCTCTCTCGCACACCCAGAACAATAAACTAAGAAAAGGACATTAAAAGAAAAAAAAAAAACGTAAAAAGGGATTTTCATAATAAACGAAATACAGGAAAAGGGTTAAAAGATGTTAATGCTGTTGTTGTTGCTGTTGCTTAGAAGTAAAATAAATACCAAATAAAGTGAAGAAAAGTTTGTTTTTTGTTAGAGCATTAATTTTTTAGCTTACTACAGGGAAATTGTTTAGAATAACGCAATAAATAAATGGCAGGTCATCAAGGAATTAAAATGAAAGTACACGGGTTAAGGTTAATGTTCCGACTGATAAAATACTGGATTGGGTATGAATGTATGAAAGGAACATTAAGTTAAGATAATAGGGGGAGAAAGGGATTGTAGCTATTAATTGTACTAAAGGTCCGAAAGCAAGGGAACAATGTTGCGTGGGCAGAACGGGGCATAGTGGGACGAGAGAATGAAAATGAAAATTTATATCTAAATAGAAAAAAAAACTGTTTTAACAAAGGTTTATATATAAGAGGAGCTTTTAACTAAAACCAGACATTAAATGTTAGATACTTTTAAAAATGGGAAAATTTGAAATCGTTTCCTCCATGACAACCAGCTACACACTGTCAAGCACTCATACCTAT
>CCAG010006416.1:0-30640 GCA_001077435.1 Glossina morsitans morsitans | reverse complement strand
AGAAAGACTTGAGCTAGACCCATCTTTTATTATATAAACTTGTCTATCTGTCCATTCGTCTAATATCTGTTCATGTAAACATGTGTTCAACCTATAGGTCGCAATTTGTCAGATATTTTCATAAAGTTTGGTATACTGACGTGTTCTCGTTGAAAAACGAATCCGAAAAACGAAAATTCCTATGGAAATTGAACGCCAAAAAGGGCCAATTGTTTGTATTTTACGCTGAAAATTTGTGCGTAACACTAACGTGACATAAAAATTAACTGCATCAAACCATTGAACCATATGCGTATATTTTTTTTGGGCCTCTTTTCATATAAGAGTTCTCATCAAAAGTGTGTAGATGTTTTGGGCGCCCTCTAAAGGCTTTCATGGAAAGCATACCTTTACATGGAAATAATCTGCAATGTTTGGTATATTGTCGTAAAAATGAATGAATAATTGTATTTGACTGTAGGTATTGGATGGTCGTCCCTGCCCGATTATAATATTTTTTACTTCTTGTATTCAAAGTGTTAAGCGGCAGGATGCACTTCATGGCGTATATGAAGCCGTTTCATTGTAACGCATGCATGAAAGTATTCTATTTTTTTTTTTTTTTTCTTATTAATTAAAATATATATAAATTTACATAATTTTCTATAGATGAGAACATTTTTCAATAGAAATCTATCCATACAGGCAGCCTATCGCTAGAAACCTTGAATTATTTTTAAATAATTGTATTCGATCAGCTTAGCAACACGGGAGAGCCACTTTGTCATGATGATGATGATGATGATGATGACGATGATGATAATGATACGTATTGTCAATTGAAAGTTTAATGGTATTAGAAGATTTCTCGAACTGATGACTGTACCTTTTTTATACGTTTTCGCTGCGTATTTGTGTATGTATTTCATCATAGTTTGCGCTCTCTATCTATTTGGGTCAAGAAATTATCAGAAAGAAATTCAATTAGTTACCAGAGTACATTAACATTTGATACCCTACATCACTTGTAGTATAACGTATATTGAGTTTATTAAAACGTATGTAACATCAATGTGTATGTGTATGTGTATGTGTATTTGATCAGAGTTTGCCCTTTCCATCTATTTGGGTTAAGAAATTATCAGAACAAAAGTGCATTTAATTACTAGGGTGTATTCATTTTTTTACACCCTATACCACTTGTGATATAGGGTGTATTAAGTTTGTGTGGACGTATGTAACACCCAGAAGGAGTTGACCCGGACCCACATTTTAAATCTTAAACGCATAGCGATGGAAATTTTCATCGTATATTTAAAAACTCATATCTCTTTATGTAGCAACCGGTGCGTAGTGTTAAACGCGTATTGATGATGTAGCATTTGTGCACAAAATAGAAAAAAAAATTCGCCACGCCTACCCAATATGAAAATTTAATTAATTATTCAATACTTTTATAACGTGCAGAAACAAGCTTCAAAAATCCCGCAAAGTATATAATTTGTCAGTCAGTTTCAAATTTGGAATGCACCCAAACATTTCCATCTGTTCATTTGTCCAGTTGACTCTCTACGCAACTGCGTGCTATTAAAATATCGCCTGAAAATTTGCAAAAGAAAAAAAAGAAGAAGAAGAAAGAAGACTTAAAATTTTCAAAGGACACGCCTACAACGTCCACATGCATATATATGACAAAAATGTTTATTGTGAAAATAGAAGAATTCAGCCGCGCCCACTCCATAGTATAGAGTATGAGAATTTTGTTCTTTTACTTGTTTTGGCTTTTTTTTTTTTTTTGAGGTAAACGGTGATGGGTATAAAAGATTCGGTTCCGACGGAATTTAATTTTCTTACTTGTTTAATAACATTTAGGCAAAAGGCAGATATATCGATTGTCACACCTTCTACTTGGAAAGAATTTAAATGTTTTTTAAGAAAATTTCGACGAATTCAGGAGCATTTCGATAAATACGAAGAGGCGTGGCTGCAGTGTAGATTGCGATAAAGTTGCATAGCATTCCGCATAAAGCATAGGTTAGCTAAAGTCAATTATTTTTTGGAATTTGGTATTTTAAACCATCTTCGGATAGCCTAAGGTGATATGGAGATGGAATAGAAAATTACATTACATCGTCCATGCTAAGGGTTAACTATAAGGAAGGAGTGTCAATTAGAACGCCGCCCTCGACAAACACATCTTTTATACACTTTGTTATATAGCATAGTAGACGATTTGCTTCGCCTCCTAACAGTTCATCCTTTTGGTCCGCTGCAGGACAAGATCAGTCCTACTCTATTTTCTTCTCCTTCTAAAGTGTAATTGAAATATTTTGTCTAGACAGATCTCAAATAGCTTTGTTCACATTTGTAGCTGAATTGATTATGTGTATGTGCGTGTATAAGTGTATTAATAAAAGATTAATTGAAATTAATCAACAGATTTTTTATTATCACTTTTTTCCATAAACACACGTTACCCTGTCGTCTCCCTTCTCAAACTTAATAATATAGGAAATGTTTCTAAGCTTACTTGTAGGCAAAGCGGACGTTAACATATTTAGTGCCGTGGCATAATTGCAACTGATATAACGTTTTGGGCAAACTTATTCTCACATATAAAGAAAGTCATCAAGTTTTGTAAAAATATATAAATAAAAGCCAATCCAAGGACTAAAGAGTAAAAATCAAAAATCTCGTTTAGAAAGTAAAGTGAAAAGTGAAAGAATGAGTTTAAAGAAAATTGATTTAAATAAACGTTGCTTTTTTGTGTTGAGTGGATTAATGAATCCTTTAAGCAAACCGTTGGCTTTGGAAATGTGTCGCCGTTTCAAATCGGGCTCTGTTGCGCTACTTATCGAAGCGAACGATGAAAATTTACAAGAAATCCGTAAGGAGATCGAATATTTGAAAAACGATATCACTGTAATATGCTGCAACTGTAACGATTGGGAAGAAGCGAATCGAAAGCTATTTGGGCGAATTCTAGCCAGCGCACTCGATCGTCGAAAATTGGCCGAGCAATTTGAGTTGGCTTACATTTTGCATAACGACGGTACGGTAGCAACTGAAGAGCTGATGGAGCCTCAAGAAGTGTCCGCTTGGTTAAGCTATGTGAAACGTCATCTGGACGCTGTTGTTGCCTTGAATGAAGTGTTTCTGAAGAGTCCTCAATTGAGTAAAGTGCCCAAGCTTGTTGTTAATATTACATCCAGCGTGCATATCCAACCGTTGATCTTGAATTCGTTGTATTGCTCATGCCGTAAAGCACGTGATATGTATTTTCGTTCATTGGCTTGCGAAGAGTCCCGCAACGATATTGCTGTCTTAAATTATTCGCCTGGAATTCTCGCCTCCCATAAGTTGGAAGAGTGTGATCTAAATAACAATACTTTCAATTTATCGCAATTGATAACCGAACAAATATGCATTAAGGCTCCGCGAGTTCATCCAATGAAAACCACTCAAAAACTGTTAAACATTTTGGAGGAAATTTCTTTCATTTCCGGCCATGATGTCGACTATTACGATACCTATGTTTTATGAATAGTGCTGTATGAATATTATCGAATACTTGGCGAATGGCAAATATTTCTTCGTCAAGTTGTAGATAATATTGAGAGGAACAATTGCTTCAACATTGTAGACCATGGCTATGTGTTTGGATTAAGCGATGACAATAATTTGAATGAAAATGATCTAATAATTGTTTTAAATAAATTGTTGATAATCTTGGCCTTACTGCTGGACGACGGGTGTGATGTTAATGAGAATGAAACTGCAACGAAAACTTTTGTTTTATTTCAAATTTTATTAGAAATATAGTCGAGACTTTTTCTTACACCATGTGCCCAAAAAAAGTTACCACTTATCAAGAGGACTTTTCTATTTCCTATTTTTAGCATAACGAAGTCAAGCATCGATGCATTCAAACTAAGTAGACAGTAGGTTATAAATCGTTTTAGGCAAGCATGCCATTCAAAAAAATATTCCGTAACTACCGTAAATGTATATATTCTTGAATGGCATGCGATTTCGAATGATGAGTGTTGAGCTTGCATTCGTATCAAATATGAAGCGATTGGGATGCGAAAATAGACACATGCTGATATATATAAAGTAAATGCAGGAGGTCGTCCAAGCATAACGTTGCTCTTGTTTCGAAGGTTTTCGAAATTCGTACTGCTTTGCATTGATCGTAGTTTCGATTTCTTCGTATCACATGGATAGGAGAAGTAAGCACGTAAAACGTACGTGCTAGGAGTAGGGTGCTTGACTAAGAATAAGATTTAAATTTATATGCGTATTTCCTCTTCGCCGATAAGCTTGTGGCCACTTTACTATGTCATTATGATAGACATAGATAGATAATGCGATCGATAGTTTTCCAAGGTCGTATCTGAAAACGGTCGAAGTTTATTCATCATCCGAGACTTCTCTTAAGTTTATATGCTTGTATCAAGAGGAAGTTCGTATCGAAGGTCTGCCGCTAGTTTTCGTTTACCGCTCATTATATTACTAAAGAAAATGCTCTTTGCAATTAATGGCCATAGTGAACGGAACAGCAAATAGACTTCTCCTCCAATATTAGGAAATATTTATTTATATGAAAGATTGAAGTCGATTGCGTTACATATACTACTAGATATACTACATAAACATTTGTCAATATTTTTGAACCAGTAAGTCTTTTGTAAGTCGCACGTTACAAAAAATTATGTTAAAACTTCCAGTTTATCTAGTTCCAGTTTATTTAGATATTCAAAGTGTGTTTATACATGTACTACGCCGAAAAACTGCTACTTGATCTCCCCATTTCTATTCAAAGCGCTTACGCCCAGTTGTGTTCTACGATATTAAATCTAAAAATAATTGCTTTTTGAGAATTTAAATTTGTTTTACTTAGCTATTTCGTTAAATTCTTCAAAGTGGGACCGGGTGGTGGACCGGATTTGAATACATTGTGGTATGACAAATTTATTGTACGTCCGTCCTACTACAATCTAAGAATTGTTGATGTGGGATTTGCTGCCATCGCCATTACCCCCCCTTAACGCATTAAGACGGAGAGACGGAGAGATTTCGCCAAAAATGTGTTGAAAATTTCGTGGAGGATTACTCCAGTAATTGACTCGTCTGAAGTGTTCTCACATTTTCAAATTTCTTTAGTCTTTATTCATGCAGCGTATATATCGCATTAAAAGCACAGAAGGCGGCTAATGCTGAAGCGACTAAGAAATTCGCGTACATTAGGAACGTACATCTTACAACTAATGAAATATTTTTGTGAATCGTCGAAGAACAGATCTTTACTTTGTTTTAGTTTTTCGTTTTTTTATTATCGTTTTATCATCAAATTTTTAAAACTCAGTCGACTACAAAGTTAGTAAACGTAATAATCGACCGATGGAATTAAAAATTCTCAAAAATTGAAAAAACGTGAGCACAGCTCAAGCTACCAAAATTTAGGTTACACTTTGGTTTCAATGCGTACGCGTCTGTTGGTTGGTTGGTTCCTTCGCTCACCTGCCCTTTTATGTAGTATCTGTGGTAAACATTCTCTTGTTCGCAAATACGAAAATATTACGTTCAAAAATTTGGAAAAGAATTTGAAGATGACCCAAACGGGTCAAAGGACATGCCTACAATGAAACATAAACTGAAAATTCCTTTGCTTGACTTGTTTTTCATTCGTTATTCGTAAACTAGAAAAGGTACACGATATAAATTTTTAGTTTTATTCAGCCACACCCACTTAACTATGAAAATTTAGCTCTTCCCTATGCCCATTGTGGTAGAGGGTATAATAAGTTAGAGCGGACGTGTGCAACACGCAGAAGGGTTTAAGATAGACTCACCTTTTATTATACCGATCGCTTCAGATTCATAATCCGAATTGAACTAAGCATGTATGCCCGTCTGTCCGTCTTATGTCTGTCCATGTCATTTTGTATTCAAGATATAGGTCGCAATTTTTAGGATATTTTCGTGAAATTCAATACAAGGACGAACGCTATTATATATGATTGTGATGAGTACACTTTTTCGACCACTTCCTATATATCGCCCTATTCTGAAAAATCGTTATGTGGAACAAAATTGTAATTTGCAAAATTTCTCGTCAAAAGTGGTTAAGTAGTAGTATTTCGGAATTCCAAATTGGTCTGAAAACTTTGGTCCGGTTGGGGAAATATTTGGACCCCCTCTCATATAACGAAAACTGAAGCACATACGACAAAAAGATATTATTTTCAATGCTTTGTAATGAAAATCATATCAAAAATTAATTGTACCAAATTTCGATCATCTCGGCATATGTGTTGGATCCTACCCTAGATGACGATTTCATGAAAATTGATCCCTTCCAGAGCAGAGAAATCTATATTTTAATATGTTATGATGAAAATGAACCCATGATAGAAATTTGACATAAAAACATGTCGATATAAACAGTAGCTCAATTTTTGAACCTCTTGGACACAACCATTCTAACGGAGCGCCTTGATTTGCGAAAAGGTCTAATTATTAATACACAGTCCCTTAATAGTATGCTCCTATAAAAACAAAGTATAGCTTTTGTGTTCTATGGCAACAATAAGAATTATGTTAGACAATGTGGTGTAGGGTATTCAATAATCGGCCTAGCCCGACTATAATGTTTTCATTTGGTTTTTTTTTTTTTTTTTAATTATATTTTTGAATATGGTGATCATGGTGAGTATAAAAAATGCTGTCCAACCATGGAATCAGAAAAACCATGTATGGAAATCGATTTTATCTAAAGGGCCGTTTGCTTCACGTGTAAAAAAGTTTAATAACATTGTCTGAGGAATGTATTAAATGCATAAATTAGAATGGAATGCAAACGTTTATTTTCAAAGTCATTGTCATTGACGCGTATATCAAACTTAGATATCGTTCGTTATCTAACGTGGAAGTATGAAAAATGTGTTTTTCTGAAGATTTGCACGAATTTATTTGTACTTTGAAATAAACGCCATCTCAAGTTGGGATATAAATTCAAAACATTCGCACTTTAATAAATGAACTTTTCAATCAGCCTGAGAACAGAGCAGTTGTAGTGTGAAATAAGTTAGTTTATCGAAGAGATGTTGCGCGCCATAGAGTTGATTATATTGATTGCAGGACTCGTATGTCTAATGAACGAGGTAAGCAACGAGATAAACGTAGAGGAGTCACAATAATTATTTAAATTATCCTTTAATAGATATTAGGTGCTTGTGTGTGCAATAAAGAGGGATCAGATTATTGCTCAAATTGTACCGAGAGTAAAGTGATTACACCCAAACATCCGCTTACTAATGAACCCCCCCAAGTGAACTTATCGCCGGTTGGCGATAACTGCTGGTGCAGTAAGCAAACAGTTGAGCCCGTTGTATTATCCGAAACCTGTCCAAAGGTAAACAATCAACTAAACTAGATGATTACAATTTTTAGTTCTACTTGCGTTTGCAGCACAAAACAAAAACATGCAATTGTGAAATTTCAGATTCCAGTATAAACGAGCATTTCGCTGATTCATCGCTTTATTCGACAAGATTATCAACAAAGTAAGTTTTATTATTACATTTGTCGATAATGCATCGATTGTTTTTTTATAGCTGATTAACTTAAGCTTAAGCTAACGTATGTCTATTTAAGTATTCAAGACGATTCGCCGTCCGCTGATCCTGTCAGTGTTAGTTTAGCTATAAAAGCTGGCCAAGCTCTAGCCGTACCAGAAGCTAAGCTATCGTATGGTTTTATTCAAAAACCAATTGAAGCTCTGCCTAAAACTTTCTATTCATCCGTACAAGAAGAGAATCTTTTCGCCCATAAGAACGATGTCATCACTTTACATAAATCTATGCCTATCGAAGATGGAAGGCAAACTGATGATTACCTTGATATTGACGACGACAGGGATGCTTTGGCAAATGATCGATCGAAAGATCTACGTTTAACTTACAAACAATTGGGTTATGTAACGGAAAGACTTCCAAATCCAAAATTTCAAAGAGTGTTTTCTTCAGCCTCTTCCTCTTCTTCTTCCGCATCTTCTTCCGCCCATGATTCAATTTATTACGAAAACCAAGAATACGGGAAGAATTCGGCATACGACCTAGATACGTATCAAAAATGATGGATATTCGATTATAACGAAATTCGAAACGATGTATAAAATGTAAAAAGAAAATGCTGTAAAACAAAAGAGAATGAATAAAACAAATAAATAAAGAAACTTGGATTTTGGATATCCTCTATTCAGACTCAATATACATTTCAGCTAAATCGGATTCGCTATTAGTCCGTTAATAGGTAAAACTATAAAATCGATGGTACATTAAGTTATTTCTTTTGGACACTTTCTTTGACCCAATAATTGATTTCATTGAAATTTCCGGTGACCAGGACATTTTTGGATGTAGTTACTAAAAGACGATATTCCTCGTTGACGCTCTTTCATTTAGTAAACTGAAGCTATCCTTATAGCGGATAAACGGTCAAAACATTCTAAAACCAAAAGCCAAAGCAAATGTGTGCGTTTCTGAAACATGAAAGAGTTCCGCCTATGAAAGTTAAAGAAGACCCGCTTTGTGTGGCAACTATAAGCAACAATAGTACATTAATTAAAATTATTATTTGTCTTCTTCTTCTTTTTTTTTACAAATATGTCACAATGTTTTCTTCTATGTTAAGAAACTAAGCTAAGGAGCTTAAAACTTTGAAATGTATCCAAACTTTTAAGTTTTTATACCTATCCTCGAAGGATGATGGAAACATGTGTTTACTTACACGCACACAAAGATTAGATTAATTAAAGCAAGTTTTGACGTTATAAAGTAAAGAAGGAAAAGGAAAACAAATAAGAACATTATAGTCGGGCAAGGTCGATCGTTAAATACCCGACACCACATTAGCTAACCACATTTCTTACTTTTATTATAGAACACAAAACTTATATCTTCTTTCTATATAAAAGCATATCTTTGATGCGCGTATTTGTGTGGAATCGGGCCCAAAACGTAATCTAATGTAGTACAAGTTCGATCCTTAGATAGGGCAAGATGCAAAAATAGGCGTAGATGGTCCAAATTTTGTAGAGCTCATTTTTATATGAAATTACTGTAATATTATGGATCAATTTCCATCACCATATATTAAAACTTAGACTTCGGGTAGGATCCAAAAAATATGCCGAGATGGAAATTACTATTATGATATAATTTTCACCGCGAAACATTGAAAATTATAGCTTTTTGTCGCATGAACATCAGTTTTCGTTATATGGGAGGGCGTACAAATATTATCCTAGCCGGTCCAAAGTTTCCATACCAATTTAGAATGCCCACATACTATTACATGACTTTTCAGAATAGGGCGTTATATGGAGAGCGATCGAAGAAATGGACCGATTCGAACCATTTCAAATAGCATTGGTCCTTGAATCGAAACACGTCACTGCAACAAATTTCATCAAAATGCCTCAACAATTGCCATCTGCAGCTTGAATACAAATTTTCATGGACAGACATCAGACGGACAGACGAATTTTCAATTTCATAATATAAGTTTCTTAAGCGTCTTTGTGAAGTTTCGCCTCGCTTCGATTATAGCTTCCTTTGGAAAGTTCTCTTCTCGATTATGTCCAGCTAGCGATTTCCATCTTACATATGCTTAAAAGCTGCTGGTTGGTAATGGAAACGGCAAAGTGCATTATATTGTGGTGTTGCTAATGGGACGTCATGTTACTTGAATTTGCCTCAACGTCACATTTATAAGAATTTGAAGACGTAAAGACTGAAACTGTGTATATGACTTGGCCAATAGACACTTTATTATTAAATCGAAAGTTTAGGAAATGGTTAATTTTTCATTGCATCGGACAAACGCTTGTAATATCCATTATAATAGGAACAAGTGAGAAAGTTATATTCGGACATCTAACAAGTAAGAAAGTTATATTCGGTCGGGGGCCGAATCTTTTACACGCACTACCATTCATTTCCTCATACCATGCTTTTACGGTTAGTCACACAGAAGCGACTGGGAGAAAATTTGTTTTCCGCCTTTTAATTCACTTAAAGAGAAGTCTATTTCAAAAAAATGTTGAAATTGTAAAATTGACACTCACATCAATAAAAATTAATGCATCAGCACGTGAGTCACGTAATATGTTTCGCTTGTCGATTTCTAGTCTGCAAACCTTTCCATTTGATACGCATTTCATTGTACTGCTAGGAAAACACGAATGCGCGTTATTTTGTGGCATCTACGACACTTTACTAAATCAAGGATCAAGACATTTTTAGTCGTGGAATGTATCTTCATGTGAAGAATGAGTGATAAATAGAAAACGTGAAAAAAGTTAAATAAATGCAAATTTGATCGCTTATAACATTGCATGGGCGTGGTGGACTGTTTCCATTTTTGAACATGAATGGTAGGAGAATCTCCTATAAAATAAAATTAGAAAATTTCAGCCTTCTGTCTTTCTTTGTCATTCGTAATTTATGAGCAATGAGCAATAATAAGAAAAAATTTTTGCTTAGAGAAACAGAGATTCGCTCAATTTACGCTTTACTATGGGCGTGTCCTTCGATCAATTAGTCCATTTCATATTTCCAACATCACCAATATTTCTACCACAATTTTATGTCGATGTTTTAACTTTTGCGACAGTATCACGCAGACACGTAGACGGACAGACGGACAAGCACAGTTAGATCGATTCAGAGAAAAGAGTTTCTAAAGCTTCCTCTTGGGTGTTGCAAACATTATGACAACATTTACATATCGCCATCCCCCATAATAATGTATATATATCACGCATATAGTTGAAAATTTATTAGCATTAGCATTAACCCTGAAATATTGAACGAATTATGTAAAAAATCAAAAGAAGCAAAAATTGCAAGTCTTCCGCAATCATATTAAAACAGAAATAAGACACGCGTAACTGTAAAATAAATAAAATACGATAAGTAACGATATGCATTCAGTTATATTTGAACATTTAGTAAACATTATACTCTGATAAGAAGTTGTGAACGCAAAGACATCAAATCGATCTCTTCAAAATCAACTAAGACGAGATTAATATGAATGATAAATATTTTCGATATAATTTACTGTTTGCTAGCGTCCTCCTACTCAGAACAGTAAGTGTTTTTATAAATTAAGCAAGAAAGCATTCTCAGCTCTTGCGATAATATGTCGTCTTAGGTAATAATGGTTCGATGCTCACCTCTTGAAATTGTTTATTCGGGTGATCGCTGCGATTGTCCTAAGCATTTTGGCTATACAGTGAATATACCTCCATCTCCTTCTGGCTACTACTACACTCACAACATGTACGATTATAAGGTCGATAATCCCCAAAGGAGTTATCCTAAGCCCAGCTATATTTACGGGTTCACGGTTGAAGAGCCCTACAGCGCGAGGCCTTTACTTGAAAAAAAGTTTAATGGCTATACTAAAATAGATCGCATTACTGCTAAGCATCAAGGTAAACATGAATTATATTAAGCTCATGCATATTTTTGTCGCAAAATTTCAGCGGATGTCGTTGACCCATCTTCTCGCTTTAGCGGATAAATCACTAATCAAAGCTTTAACTTGGCGCAATCGGGATTTAGCGATTACAGAGAGAACAGACATAACCTGCGAACAACAACTATTTATGTTGACGTCGTTTTGTTTTTCTTTTTTTTCCTAAACTTTATTTCATTCAAATTTTATAAATTAATTTTGATTTCAGATTGTATTACTACTGGGATGAATTCCAAGGAGAGAAGTTGCCTAGACACTCACTATTCATATCGATATCCCAAAGAAAGTACAGTTGTATTGCAAAGGAATGAAACAACAAATGCGACAAATGAAGCGCTTACAACTAAATATGTGCAGGTGAGCACAAGTGATGACGTTCCGTACATTCGTCGTAAGCGCGAAGTACTGACAAAGGGTAGATTTTCGCTCGCTAAAGCTAAGACGACACCAAGAACCCTTTTACCGAATTTTAATGCGAAATTCTTGCAAAAAAAGCCTAAACTAATGAAAATGCTTTCGAAAACTAGCACTACCGTTAGACCTCGTAGCACTGTTCGCAGTAAGCAAAAGGCACGGCAAAAGTTGCAGTCTGCAGTTAGTCCGTTAGAAAATTTAAGAAATTTCTTACATCTTCCCAGTAAACGCGATATAAAAGGCGAATACGATTTAATTGAAAAAGAACGCGATCAACAAGATTTGCATTTGCCTGAAATCATACAATACATGCCCGAAACCTTGAATCCCAACTTCAAAAGGGCTCACTGCACAAATGCAAAGCAGGAACACGATAAGGACAAAAATTGTTTAAAAAATGATGACTCGTGTCCAGATTGTAAGACCGTTACGGAAAAAAGCAAACGGAATTTAAATCCAGCCAAAGCAAAAACAATGTCGGTGGCAACGTTTGAAACGCTCCCTGAAACGCTCCCTACTGCGGTCGCATTCGACAGTTTACCAAGACCTTTTGCCACCACTCGCAGACAACAGAGTATAAGAAATCGGTCACCAGCATTTTCTCCATATTCGACGAGGTACAATATTAAGCGAAAACCGAATCGAATTTCCAATACACACTTGGAACGAGCGTATTTACTGCTTTAAACCAAAATCATTCGATAATAAAAATATTGTAGTCAAATGTAACAACGCCCGTAACCCATAACCCATAACTAGACATAACCAACCAATAAAAAATCAATATATTTTTAGCTCTTAAGTTTTGCATTTCAAATGAAACATGTCTGTCGGACGCATAGTCGTGCGAGGCATGCATTCAAAGCATTCAAATCAGTTCCGGAAGTGATGGCCGACACATTGCATCGGGGATGATCTTCAATGGCTATGGACGACGAAAAATCGAAAAATCAAAAATGGTTAGGAGTCGTCATGGTCATGTATGATTCACGGCAAAGGATGGTGTTTACGGGGGGACGGGGAGGGAGGGGTGGAATGTTTGATCACGTCCGACTTGAGAGTGGAAACATCTGGAACGCTGGGAAAGACAGGGTTAATTGCTTCGTAAGTCGCAAATATTTAAAGTTAAATCATTAACCAGAAACCAGGTCGTACTTCAGTTAGTCTGTAAAAGTCTAAAATGACGAACTAATAAGGAAACCGATAAGACCTTCTTTCGGTGCAATAAAGTTAGATGAAGAATTTATTTTTATTGTTTCGCCTGGATGTCTATCCGCCACATTAAATTGTCCGCCCGTTTACCCAAGTGCTGAATGTCCAAGTGCACTGTCTGTCTACTTTTCGTATTCATTTTCGATAAAGAGAACGAATTTTGAATTTTTTGGAGGGGAAAGGCTGCTCAACGATATTAGTGCCCTCGGTCAGGGAAACGATGGGAAAATTTCTGCAGTCCCTTAAGGCTTCCCAGCTAGATTTGACGTGTGGGTGTACTTTTTTTTTGTGTAATTTTCTAATAGACATGCTTGTGTTTCGGTTGTCAGTACTTCTGTGATGAAAAAATCCCCGATGTGACACAAGACTTGATGGAACAATTGCAAATAATGATAATGATATGGACAATGCATAAACTCACAGTTCGTAAATAATGGCAATAATTGGTTTTTTCTTTTTTTTTACTTTCGTTTTTTTAAATTTAGTAAAAATTAAAGCGATTGATGATTATATTGCCGAAATGAATGGTGTGTTTGTGTTTCCAATAAACAGATTGGCGTAACTATTTTGTTTCATCTAAATCTATAGAGCAAATAAAGGCAGCTTTATCTTTTTCCACGGATTTTTTTACTTTGCTGCTTGCTGGTCTTTTTTATTGCTTTTAAAAAGCATTTATAGCAATTTTAAAAAAAAAATTAAAAAAAAAACTTTTTATTTTATTTTTGATTTGTTCCCAATTCGTATGGTTTGAAGATTAACTAATTGATTGATGGAAGATTGATTACCAAATTGAAAATGTATCCGTCCCGCGACCCAATCTTTTATAGCCATCCATCACCGTGATCGTAAAAGAATTAAATTTTCATATTCTATAATATCGGGTGGGCGGTTTTGATAATTTCCATTTTCAGAATAAAAATGGAAATTTATATTGTATGGGTGTTGTAAATTATGAGCCACAAGCAAAAAACACGGAAAACAAAGGTGTTCATAGTTTTTGTTAGATGTGTGGGTATTGTAGGCGTGTTCTTTAAGAAGTTGTGGTCATTTTCAAATTCTTTTTCAAGTGTGTGAGCGCTATCATTTCTGCGAACTGATGGGAAGCTCTACCACAGATAGTACACTGTTGCGTCGACGAACAGATGGGCGGATGCACGAACTTAGCTGCACTCCGAATTTGGAAGTGGGTAAGAGTTTTTGAAGCTTGCTTCTGTGCTCTATAATGGTATTGAAAAAAAAAACACCTTTTATGATCCTATAAA
Organism: Glossina morsitans morsitans; assembly: GCA_001077435.1. Classification (NCBI taxonomy): domain Eukaryota; kingdom Metazoa; phylum Arthropoda; class Insecta; order Diptera; family Glossinidae; genus Glossina; species Glossina morsitans. The sequence goes on along the minus strand of CCAG010006416.1, from coordinate 16,223 downwards.
ATTAAATAGGCGTGGTCGATTTTTTCCATTTTTGTACAAGTACTACAGCATTGCCTACAGAATATATGGTCATAATTTTGTAGGTTTATCTGCTGTACTTTATGAGTAATAAGCAAAAAAACAGAGGTGTCCTCAGTCTACATAGCACTGGACGTGTGTCCGACGACCGATTTGGACCATTTTCAATACAAACCGCCGTGCAAGAACTTGCAATGATTCTGTTAAACCGGAAGATGATAGTTTCCTTTTTACGGCCAAGAGAATGTTAATAACAGACATCACACGGACGGAGAGACAGTTAAACGGACGGATGGACATTCCATTTAGAACTCGATTCTGATCAAGAATATATGTATTTTTTCAGGTCTCTGATGCTTCCTTCTGAGCGGTGCAAACGTTTTGAGAAGATTAATATATCCCTAATCCTTCGGTGATAGGTATAAAAACAGTGATCGTTTCTTAGAAGATTAACAAAATTGTTATGTTTACGTTCGATGGCAGTAATTGAAAGCGTTCGGCTCGAGCATTTTTTTTTTCTGTATACTGTTTTCATACATATCGTGTTTTGCTTAGTGTTTCTAATCTTTTATATAATGGGCCTTAATGTACAGCAGCAGGACTCTAAGAAAATGCAAACAAATTGTAATTATAGTTTTGTTTAAATTCTTACAAAAGTTATAAATCATCGTACGTTACACCGGAAGTTTCAAACATTTATGCAGTTTGAATGCGTGTTTATCCGACAGAATCAATTGCCATAAGTAAATATAAACAAGATAGCAACGAAAATGAATACATGAGCGAAAGTGTTATATGAAATAAATAAAAACGTTTATCAACTTTCGGCTTTGTGGCGAACGATCGAAGTTAAAAAGATAACATAATTTGCCTGCAAACGCCTTCACAATAGGCAGGAAAGTGGGGCAACCTCGAGAAAACTGAGAAAAAATTTTCTCTATGCAGGTATTTCCTAATGGGTATCAATTAAAGAAAAGATGACTTTAAAAAAAAGGGGCGTGGAACAACACTTCACTGACGCAGTAAAGCAAAGCAGAAGAATTACTTAACTTGGTTTGATTTTAGTGTCTTTACTTAAGAAAACGCCTGTGTATTGAAGTTAAACAAAATGTTTAAATATTACAAACTTGAAAAGTATTCTTGCTCAAAATTCATGAAACCTTCCATATTAAAAAAAAAAAAAAAAAATAATAAGCTAAAAATTTTGTAGAGGCTCTGTTTTTCCATCGCTATTTAAATTATCGAGAGAGCTTTGAATACAACAGACCTTTGCGAAAAGCAAATCGCAAAGTTCCAAAATTAAATGGCGTTCGTTACTATGTAAATCAAACTAACAGATTGAACCGTTTTGGGTTGACTTGTTTCAAAATTTGCAGATTTTAAATATTAAATCTTACAGACAAGGCTGGCAATCACGTAGCTGAAGGTTAACTTTTCCTTATGTATTCAGCCGTTTGTGCCAAAGAGCCAAAGCTAGCGAAACTTAAATTTGTCATACATGATTACGTCCATGATTCCATCAGGAATTATAGACAAATTGATTATGAAAACTGGAAACGCAGAGACTTATGGTGGATGGAGAAAAGTTGCAAGAGTCAGAAACCGTACCGTTGAAAGAAAGAATGAACTTCGAACTATTAGGTGTTTTTGTATTTGATTTGCTTTGAATCTACTGTTTTAGTATGCTGTAAACCTTGTTAGTGTTTTGGTTTAAAATGTAATTACGGATTATTTAAGTATGGCAGCTCGGTTGCCAAGAACAGTATGTTCGTTTTTGTGTTCAAGCGTTTTTGTCAAATAGCCGAAGCTAAGTTTTTCATATGTAATTACCCCCTCTTTTTTTATAGAATATCTTGTTGTCATTACTTAGTATGAAGTATTCAGTTATTGTCGGCACTGTTATTGTAAAATTTCGTATTACGAGAGATAACCAAATAACAAGATGGCCCAATATTTTGTACAAAATGCAAATTAGCAAAATTTCAAGAACTTTTGGTGTTCTGTTATCAATAACTGTAGTGGGGCTATTAATTGACAGCTACCTGATCGCTTGCTCTTTCATTCTTATTATTCCTATTTGGGCAAGGGTTCCCTCAAAAGTTTCTAGATGTGACTTGACACTGTATTAAACATTTTCAAAGCAAATTCACATACACTTCTATGTTTTTAAAGAAACGTGCGAATGCGCGTTATATCTCATATATAAATGTATACACCCAATTCTCTTTTTACACGATAGATACGTTCCCAAAAAATACGTGCAAAAAAAAAATTCGTGTAAGAGGAGAATTATGTGTAAACAATATTAAAAAGTTCTTGTTAGAGTTCACTTAATTTATTTCGTGCGTACACATTTTACTTCATTAAATATTTTATAAAAAATAACTTCTACTTTAGAAAAAGGGAATTATATCTGAAATTCATAAATATAAATCGTGTTAAAAGAAAATTAATTCGTAGTAAAAAAAGTAAATTTTTTTTCTTTTGAACTCGTGTTAAATCAAATTCGTGTAAAAAAAATCATGCAAAAAGATAATTGGGTGTATATACGAAAAAGTTAAAGAGTAGGGACATACCATAAATAATTTGTTTCCTTTGCATTGTTTATATCATGTCGAAGAATTCTGCCAAATTCTTCAATAAATTTCAGTTAAATATTCCTGAATATAGCAGATATATGTGTATGTAAATAAAATTGTTAAATATATAAATAATAAGTAAAGGCAAGAAAGATAAATTATTTTTAGAAAATAACTTTTTTAAATTGTAAAAAATTTCCTTTTACTTCTTCATAGAATATTTTTAGTGAAATTTATTGAAGCATTTGGCGAACATGAAATTTGGAATTGTTCAATAAAAAATAAATTATGAATTCTATCATACATTCTTTTATTTAAACTTTTTTGGCTTTTTCTTAAATAAGTTAAATAAATGAAGACCTTCTGGTTTTTTTTATTTAACATGTTTATTTTTTATTTTAATTTAAAAGTCTTAGTTGGTACTTAAAGCTAGTATTTTTGATTGATGCCAAACTTGAAGTTGACTTTAACTTGAGCTGATTTTATAAAATTATTTTACAATGTGGTAAACTCTTGGATAGACCAATTTATTGACAGTCAGCACTTTAAATAATTTACTGCAACAGGAGAGAAATGCTTATTATAGGGAATAATGCGAGAGATTTGTTTACGGTAAGCTAAAATGACACTCATTGATATAGTGTAACAGTTTAACAGAATTCTCTTAGAAATAAATAAAAAACAGCAGCCAAGTGGCTGCTAATTAACAGCGCTACTGTTTTTATTGATAACAGAACACGACAAATTTGTCAAAATTTTACTTGTGTGTATTTTGAGCAAAATGTTGGGGCATCTTGTCATTTACTGGTCTCTGTGTTTACTCGTGTCTGAAAAAGAGGTAAGAAATAGAGAGAGAGAGAAAATCACCACTTTTTAAAAATTCCATACACGAATATAGATATAAACATTTTTTAGATTTTTTCAGTGCCGCGTGTCAAAGAAATCTTCTCTCAGAGAGAGATTACGCAGCCAAGTAATCAAAGAAATCTCCTCTCTGTTTAAACATCTGATGAACCGGCAGTTCGTTATTTGTTATTTATTTTCATTTAGAATAGACAGCAAAGTAAATTTTTCCTCTCAAGAAGACATTCTTACTCTCAATAAAGGCAACAACGAGTTTCATAAGAACACACAGTAGTAAAGTAAGCTTTACTCTCAAAAAGACAAAATCTTAAATAACAAAACAAATGCACATCTGTAACATATATGAGTGCAGACTTTGAATATTTTGATGTTTGCCGTTGTTGTTGCTCCTACAGTCTCTCAGTCTTCTTTGAACGATTTGATTGATAAAGATGTGGATATTTTGTACCGCGAGAGTTTCTACGAAATAAACTGAGGAGAAAATTTCCTATGAGAATTTTATACAAGAAGTTTAGATATTCCAAGCATAAAAAGTGTTCTTACTCAAAATCCGTGAAAACTATAATATCCAAAAAAAAAATATAAAGGCGTATAAAATTTAATTTTTATTATACAGCGGGAGTCTATTTATTATTCGTTAATATTGTGCTCTCGGCGTTATAGTAAATACAAAATAAATGTGAAACCGGGCGATGTGTGATTACTTTTTTTACTATTTTGTGTTTTTTTGTTTTTCTTTTTTTTAAATTTAATGAAATTGAATATTCAAGTGTATATACAAAAATAGATATAAAAGTGAGCAAATATTTATTATCAAAAGAAAATTCTAAATGCAAAGAAACAATGAAAAACATACAGGTTTATAATTATATATATATATATATATATATATATATAAAAATATATATATATACATGTGCGTATGCATTTATATATGCAAAATTGTGCGTCACACGCTTCTATTCAGTATTCTAATAAAGTAATATTTTTTTAATTACATACGCACAAGTAATGAAGATATTTCTTGTGCGAGGCGTTAATGTATTCTTGTTTTCATTGAGTTTTCATTAATACTTGTTTCGTCTCTTTCCCTCTACAGTAAATTGATGCATTTTTCTCTTAATATATTGAATTAAGACGTGAAAGAAAACTTTAGAATCATTTATGCATTTATAATTTATGGCGAGATACGAAAAAGATGCGTTGTGCGATATTTAATATTTTTTCATTTTTCAACTTTAGATATTAATTGTATTATTTAATATATTATTAAATTTATAGAAAAGTGTGCCTATAGTGCAAGGGTTAGCCGGTAAAACTCTGATGACTTAAGTTGAAAAAAATTCTTAAGAGAAAAAGCGAAAAGTTACACGAGAGAGATCTATCGAAAGAGAGGAAGGAAACATAATTTTGAAACTAATACCGCGTAAAAGTTTTTCTAATCATTTCAGATCACAGTAGTGCAAGTAGGGAAATAAATTAAAGAATATTTTTTCTTCCATAAGTTTGCCAAATAAAAGAAACGGTTTTTTCTCAAAAAAAAAAAAAAAAAAAAAGAAAAGAAAAAACCCAGTCATATAAAACTTCCATACAATAAATCAACGTACTTTAGCAGCCGATAAACATGGGAAATATTCACACAACTGGTCCAAATGAAGCCTTAATTGTGTCAGGTAAGCTTCTATCTTATGGTAGATGTATATCTCTTGCTCCGATTTATCTAGAAGATAGTTTTAAATCGTTGGGTTATGTTATTAATTGCAACTAAGAACGATATGCACATTCACCGATATTGTCAAAAATAGAGAAAACAATTTATTATGGGTTAATAGCTTTGAAATCTATTTCTTTGACCTAATCATTTATATATCGTTAGTAGGTTGATTGACGTTTGGCCCTTGGCTACTTGTTTTCTTTCAGATACATTTCATCGGTTCAAAATACTCTCGAAGTAATCATTGTAGCTTTGAAAACAGGGAAAGTTCCCACACAATAACATATAAAGTCCTTTGCGCTCATATCATTAGGGGTGTGTGGTTTTCTTGGAATCCATTGCTAGGAAATGTCTTCGATGCCTAAAATGTCAATGCAAATATTGTGAAAGGACTTAAATGTCCCATTTGTCGTTCGAGCGAACTCTTTGCGCATTGTACCTCGATTGTCAAGTACCAGCTTCTGACATTCATTCTGACAGTTTGTCAATATTTGTATTATTTGCAGCCATTAAGGGTCAACCTGTAACGACGACAACATATACCACTCGCTGTACTGACTAGATACACGAAAAAGTGGTAGTTGAGTAGAGTCTTGATATGTAGATAATAGCACGTCCCAGACAATTGTTGAAAACAACAACTTGTTGACGTTTTCTTCGAAGGTAGTGATTACGTCAGAAAGCAACAAAAAAGCTGAAGTTTGGAGAGATAGCTGGGCGATAGTCAATTGACTATTTGGCACGAAAATTTGGCCATCAAAAAGTTGTTTCCTAAATGTGTGTCGCGTTTATATTCACAGTGGGATAGACACATTGTGTCACGAGCCGGTGCCTACAATGGAAAAGTTGCACGAATTAATGTTCGAATTTCTGCCATATCGATTTTATTCTGCATAGAATAAATAAAGTGCCAACGAAAAATATTTAGATCCAATAATGAATTCATTAGGGGTACTAAAGTTTACATTGATTATCTTCACAAATGATTTTAGAAAAAGGCGTCAAAATGTGAGTGCAAAGGATTACATTGATCAAGAAAGTCGAACTTCGCTAATTATAAAATTACGTAGTCCCGGGAATTATTGACCTATGTGTTACTTGTTCATTTGAGATACATTTAGAAGCTATAGGTTTTCGTAGTCACTAAGTGTGAATGAAAGCACTGTCTTACAAGCTGCGGGGCAGGTGGTGCCATGCTGGCGATAATGATTTATGCCTAAAACACTTTAGCTTAGTTACTCCGCCAGCGCGAAATCTGCATAAAACTGTCACTTGCGCGTCTCAGCATCTCAAACTAATGTCCTCTTACGTCTAAATCGTACTTTTATAGGAACCGATTGGGATCGCTTGTCTTCAGTTATAAAAATTGCGTGAACCTCAACAATTCAATCGACTAATTGAAATGTTCACTTGTCTATAATATCATCGCTGCAATGCTAAAAAGTATTCAAATCTTACGCCGAGAGGCCACTGACATTACTTTCCAAACAAACCGACACAACTTTTTTAAAAAAAAATTACCTCTTAAAGAGTAGAAATATTGATTTTTTTTTATCCTTTGAAATTGTTAAATAATACCGAGAGTAACAACACGCATATCAGTAAATGCCCTCCATCGACAATAAGAACAATAATATATGCCTCACACGCTCTATATACAGTTTCATACATGCATGCCTTGCATGAGAATCGAAAGAACGAACAAAGCGTACAGCAGAGGTTTTTACTTCCGTTTTCAGTTACATTTTACTATAAAAAAAAGAAAAAAAAAAAAAAAAAAAAAACGGCGCCGGCCGGTCTTTTCCTTTACACTATTTATGTGTTTGTGACGATGAAAAATGATTGTGTACAGTGAAGTCATCTATAGCTTTCCCGAAAATGATTAAAAATGGTTTAGCTTAACTTTTTGGGAATTTGCAATTTTTATATAATTGAAAGGGAATTCCTTTTTACATAATTTGTTGTTTGTAAAGGAGCCTTCTAAAGAATGAGTCGAAGTCAATAATGAATTTGTTAGTCAAAGATATGCTTGTATTTCTAACAATTATAGAACAGAGGGCAAATGTTGAAACAATTGCGCCCGGGTAAAGGTGCGGTCTTCGAGAGAGCCGCTCACGTTCATTACTTACTTCAACTTCACAGACAGTATCGCTCTCATTACTTATAACCTACTTGTGATTGTTCGGAGAAAATCTCCAAAAGCCTTCTTTCATCGTATCATCTTTTCGTCTTTACGATTCGACCCGAACGACATTCCTTGGCGTTTTCTCGCCCATAAATACATAATTAGATCGTTCAGAAAGTTCGTGGCAGAAAAATCAACGTAAACATGAATTGATAGATGCAGGGTACTACATACGTTGCTCGACAATCTATATCCAAATAGTCTGTTAAATGCATTGCCAAATGTTTTAGTATTATACCTATCATCGAAGGGTGAGCGGTGTATTCATCTTGTCAAAATGTTTGCAACGCCCAAAAGGTACCTCCAGCGACCATACAAAGTATATATATTTTTGATTAGCATCAAATTCTGAATCGATTTCAGTATGTCCGGTTGTCCTTCGGTCCGTTTGTGTAACGCCTGCTGTAATTCTCTTGGCCGCAAAAATGAAGTTATCGACTTTAAATTTGGCAGAAATGTTGCCAGCTCTTGCACGCAGATTGGTATTGGAAGTGGGCCAAATGGGCCGATGGATACGCCTGCAGTATTACGTAAACGGGGACCACGCCTACCCCATATTATAGTGTATAAAACTTGAAACAAGTTTTACTTTACAAACCCCGTCATCCATCCAACAGTGTAGTGTCTGTGGTAAACATTCTCCAATTCGCAAAAATGAAGATGTCGCCTAAACCGATATCGCAAACACCATATAAATGTACAGTTTTATTTTGAAAATCGCCCGCACCCACCGAATACTATAGAGTATGAAAATTTAGTTCTTTCTTTTCTTTTACTCTATTCTTGGGTAACGGTGATGGATATAAACGATTCGGTTACGACCGAACATAATTTTCGAACTTATTTGTAAATTTCGCATTTCTTTGGTTAAAATATTTTGAATATTAATTTATTTGTGAAATTTACATATGAAACTTAAGTGCAATAAAATAATAGACGAGTTAGAGTAGATTTTTCAAAATAAATCTTATGCTAGATATTGAAATTAAATTTTTGGCGGGAAAGCTCTGCCGTCTTTCACTACCTCCAGATAATTTTGCTTGTTAGATTAACGCAAGAAGGCAGAATGCGTTACGTGGGAGCTTATTATTTCGCGTATGTCTTCGTGGATATAAGAGAACTTCTCTGAATAGGAGCAGGGTGGAAAAGTGCAGGGTGGAAAAGTGCAGTGGATAAAGTGAATTTAATTATTGCATGTGTTATGAGTTTCCGAAAGGAAGTAACGCTTATAAAAACTTATATGAGACGTAGACAAGTGAAGTTGTTAATGTTCGTTCTCCTCGAAGATAGTTTACAAATTTCGTTCCAGAGATTTCCGTCTCACCGTAATCCACATCTAACCACTTTGCAATTGCAAGGTAACCCGGCATACACCATCCGACCGCTGACGAACACGTAAAGCATCTTCAACTCCATATCTTTTATTTAAAATACGATACAATTTCACCGTCAACTAATACAAAAAAAAAATAAATGGAAGAGAAGCCTACCCGCAGCTGGTATAGGGCCGAGCTAGGAATCAACTCGTACATCGATGCAGAACATGCGAAAGCTTGGCAAGCGATAGTTGTGAATATATTTTTTTTTATTCGTGCATCATACGAAGCTTTAAAGAAGAGATGCAGGCAAGACGTGCGTATTGAGGAGATTTGCTTTGATTGTATTGAAAGAACCCGATATTGAGATTAAATTACGAAAATGAAGTTTCTAGGAAAACGGTTAGGAATATTCAAACATATTTCCCCTAGCCTAAGGGCAGTGAGCCAATAATACCATTTATTCATTAAACTAGGAAGGGGACGCCTAGGATAAACTTTCGTTTCGCTAGTGAAGTTATGGTTAAAAGTGGCAATCTGTTCTTCTAAGTTGGCAAAGAGATTAACAGGATCCAACTAAATTTTCTAAGGGCAAAGAGCTAGAATTGCGTCGGAACTTATTCTGTTGAATTGAGATAATACCTCTGGGAAGGAGACAACACGACCAAGGCGTAGCTAAGTATTAGTCTTACCATACTCATCCTATACATAGCCCTTTTGTAACGAATAGATTACCGAGCTTTTTATAAAGCTTAGCACTGACTTGGCCCAATATGCAAACTGAAACGTAGTCTTGCGGTCGAACAAATCCCTTAAATCAATGAACGAATCTGCCTTTTTCAATTTATGTCGAATCGATGCAAATTCTCAGTGGTAAATATTATACCTGCTTTCTTGAAAATGGAAGCTCGATCATCAAAATCTAAATTGAAGAACAACCATGCTCTTCAATATTAAGAAAATAGATAGAGGGCTACGTAGACGTACCTTAAGTCCTACATGTACGATCCTGCTGTCGAAAAATGCTTCAAAATATATGTACGTCTCAGCAGTATTCCTCTTCCAGTTGAATACATTTTCTAAACGTTTAACTAACTAATAGTCCACCTCTCGAGTGACTTTCGTTGCACCTTTTTGATTACCCACGGACGGGTGCAGCTAATTTTTGATAATATTTTGTCAGGAAATGAAAATCGAAACAGACCAGCTCTGCTGCATTCTTCAATTTGACTGTTGCTCCTGCAGGCCGAGGCATTGTTTCGATAAATTTCTTCAGTCAAGAAATGTGAATAATAGCGTATCCGCTTACTACAAACATCCTATGCTTGATGATTTTTGATTGTTCGTTTAATTAACTCATGTGCACAGAAATATAATTGGTCTTGTCAAGTGGTGAGTACTCGTCCCAAATAGTTCCACATTCAAGACCAACACACACAAGCACATTTCATATCTACTCTGCTTAGAATTCTTCCTGACTACCCCCGTGCCTTCGTGTATAGAGGACGCCGTCTGAGTGCCTGGTCAAATATTAAATGCAAAAAAAAGAAAAAAAAACCGAACATTTATTGTAGTATTAGTGGAGTATTTGTGCCATTCATTCAGATCACCCGCAGTGACCGTCTCGTACTGTCAGTTTCGGTTTCAAATCTCAAACTATTTATATGCGTTTTGAGTTTTTCTTTAAATAACCAATTTCTTAAAGTCGTGGACGGATGTTTTGCTGTGCTTCGAGCATATTGGACTTCAGAATCAGGTATATTGTGATAAACAAATTAGAGGGCACTTCGAAAAAATATATTGTCCATATAATATTCTTCTTCATTTCCGTCCAGCGAGATTTTCAATCAGCCAGAAGTTTTGTTATATGTAGACAAGTAGGAAAAATAGTTTCACTTCAGGAAGAATCACGTATGCAAACAACTTTCCTTTTTCCAGGGTTATATATTCTTCAGTACACTAGAACTACAACAACAATTTTGAGTCTATTTAAAATAATCACGGAGTGACAATATCGTAAATGTTACATATGTGTTACGTAGTAGAGTCAAATAAAACGATTTAATGGTACTGGTGCCTTTCGAGGGTATTTCGAGGCTGGCAGACAATTAGTCTGTAGACATCAAAGTTGTTTTGAAGTGAAGAAGAAATGCAAATGTTTGTTGATTTCTTTTTTTCTGCATCTGCAAGACAACTTTTTTTGTTTTGTTTTGTTTTTTTATTTTTTTTTTATTTTGGACAGTTGACAACTGCCCTCAAAAGCACGAAAAAAATGCGAAATGTTAACAGTGCAGATGACAAAGACAGCGGGTTGTAAGTTATTTCCTTCCAACTCGATGAGTCATTATTTTAGACAAAAAAGAAATTATATGCGGTTTAGGGCGAATCGCTTTCAACCCATTACTCGTCTGTTTATATTTATTATAACGAAATGAATATTTTGAAATAAATGAAGAACATTTTGTTATTTTGAATTGCACACGCAATGTGATACACGTTCTCCTTTGTTTCCTTGTTTCCTTGTTTCCTTGTTTCCTTTTTGTTGTTGGGAGTATATCCTGAGGTATGTTCTAGTTCTTTGACCTTTCCACACAATAGCGTATTAGTAGGAAATATACTTTTTATCAAACTAACCATTAGTTACTGCAATCTTTGGTGTGCCAGCGCAAATTCGAAGTCAAGAAATGAAGTAAACAGGTCGTCGACGTCTTAAAGGATAACCAATTAAGACAGTTAGTTATCTACGGCTGGGGCCGAATCTTTTATACCCATTATTTTATCATAGCAATATTTTAGTTTACCTCATCCCAGGTTAAAATTGTTATTGCAAGTTATTATCACCAGATTCCAGATTACCAGATCAAGGAGTTTTAGAAATTTTAAATGAATTACTAACAGGTTTTATGTAATTAGAATACGGACGATGAGTGTATTTCAAACCTTCAAAGGCCTTTGATAGATTTGCCGCATTCTCTGCTCCCATAAGCTGAACAGTAATGAATTGATCAGATCATGCAGTTCTGAGCATGTTCAACGTGTCCTTTTTCACGGTTACGCGTCAAGGAGATGCCTAGAATGTAGTTATCTTTTCACTCCTCCTCTGCTCTTCTGATCGTTGATCAATGACCTAATTTCATGAATAAAGAATTCGAATATTTCAATGTCCGTCGACCACATGAAGCCTTTTCATTCATTTAACTTGTGCACAGTTACTATGCGACACCAAGATGATCTCACTTAGTTATCTAATTAGTAGGTAGTAAGCTTGTAGTGTGTAGTGTAGTGTTCTGTCTCTAACTAAACTTGAACGAGGGCAACAAATCCTTTCTCTTTAAGTCTACCTTAAGTGTAGCTTGTATCATGTAGATTCATATCATGCGAGCTCTCCCGGATCCAAAGATTGTTTTCTGGCAAATAAATTCGAATGTCTTGTTGGTTTTGTTTAGCGTTGGTCTTAAGCATTTCTTGATCCGATACGTTACTAAGAACTCGCTGTGAACGTATAGTCACCGAACTGTACGAAATATATCGAGCTTATTGAATGTACTTAGAAGTCCTGCCTAGGGCGGGATCCTCAACGATAGTCGGCCTAAATTTATTAATCTGCCGTCTCTTTTGAGAAGACGCACGTGATCGAACAAGTAAAAGTAAGCATTATGTTTTAATTAAGATGACCCATTATTGGACTAATTACGAATTAAGCCAGAGTTAGAGTTATGCACTCTCCAATTTTATCGAGCACAATTACGTGTATGATGGATCGTCGGTTTTTATAAATCGTATCAAGGGCATCTTGATTCTGGGATAAGTTGAACCTCTGTTGCCTCAGGTCAGCTTTTTCTTAAAATCGTACAGGGGGTTGTCATTTTTAACAGAATCATCTTAAATCTTGATATTCGCAGATCCTTCCATATAAAGTGATCTACATATTAATCCCTCAGATACTTTTTATTATCACTGTATCTTAATATGTCTTTGCTTTTCTTCGCAACTGTTATCGTCGTTTGGTAGGCCCTGTAATTGGTAATTGTTAAGCATATATAAAATGTTATTCCAAATGCCAATATTTTTTATACTAAGCTATTAGTTGAAATTGTTACTACGTTATAAAATTTTATAATTTTCATTCATTCATTTAATTATACCCTACATCATGTACCTACATGTACGGACGTATGTAATAGGCAGAAGGAGTTCAAATAGACCCACCTTTTCTTAGACCGATCGAATCGAAATCATTTTCTAAATCGATCTAATCTGTCTGTCCGTCTCTAATCTGTCCAATCTGTAAACTTGTGTTCAAGGTACAGGTTGCAATTTTTGCGATGTGCGCCACTGAAAATGGTTCGGATCGGTTCACTTTTTCGTTACCGCCCCATGTAACGTCCTGTCGTTATTTGGAAAAAATTTGAAATTTTCAAAATTCCTCGACAAAACTCGCTCTGTAATATTATTCGAACATTGCAAGTTGGTATGGAAAATTTGGTTCGGATGGGGTAATTTCTTGGGCCCTCTCTCTCCTCGTACAACCACTTCCATGAAAGCTGAATTTTTATGCAGTAAAGAGTTGTCATTTTTGATGTTCCATGGCGAAAATTACTTAATAATACGCAATTGAACCACGTAGGCCTATTGTTTGGATACCACCGCATATATTCCCCCAGTATGTGTGCGTTTTCATGAAAAGCATGCGTTAGCGTGAAAATAGTGAGTAATTTTTGGTGTGTTATTAGCAAAACGAAGGAACAACTACACTAGGCGAAGTGATGTAATGTATGCAATGGTCGGTCTTGTCCACCTGTAACGTTCTTCCTTGTTCTTTACTTTTTCTTTAATACTTCCCTTCCTCTTCTTTTCTCCTCACTACAAAGTTTTAGGTTTTCCATCAACTAAAAGTTTTGGATTGTTGATGTTCGGCTTGGCGGTGATTGCAAGCACAGCTGAATATACTTGAAATAAAACAACTGAAGATGTGGCTGCGGTCGATTTTCTCTAATTTTGAACAATTTTAAAGTAGTAGGGTTCCCAATAACGTAAATAAAGAAAACTGTTTCCTTTCAATCGTGTCTTTTGATAATGCGTTGACTTACGAATTGAAGTTGAAAGGTTATTGTGTGCATCATGACATCTGTGTGCGGGTACAAACTTATATTGGATAAGATAATGATAGTTAGAATGTGAATGTTGAACTGTAATCAGAAAAACTGCATCTTCCCTGCAGGTCATACTTTTCCATATTGAACGAAGCTTGGTCGCAATAGCGAATGTGCAATAGCTTGGGGACAAATTTGAAGCATCATGTGTCTTCAACAAGTGATTTTAACGGAATGGAATAGAATAATATGCCATACAATCTATCAAAATACTATGAATAACTATTCGAAGCGCAGTTGTGTCATTTGAAATAAAAAAATAAAAAAACTTATATATGCCAGGTTTGGAAATATGCCCTTGCCATAGCTATTGGGAATACGTACATACGAAATAACGAAACGAAATAAATAGAAGAGGTTAGCTTTATGTGGGTACAGTGAGCAAAGTTTCGAAGGCGCAGTCATGATTTCAATGACCGCCCAGACATATAACTGATGTTCGCGATGTGTAGTAGTGAATGACAAAATTAGTATATTTCCAGTCTGCGGTGGTGGGTCTAAGAATAATGCTATACCGAAACATTATATCGTTATTTGAAGTGGATTCTCCCATATTGAAGAGAAAAGTTTCAAGCTTTACGCTTTTGTTTTCACATTCAGCAACATTTTCTTTTACAACAAATTTAAATATTGCTGTCAGCAGCAACGTCATATTATTGGTGAGTATGAGTGTGTTTGCCTTTAGGCTGATTTTTGTATAAACAACGTATCCACCCAAAAAAAGAAACCACCCTTTTTGCGATTATAACATGAGTAACTACAATGACGGCATATACGCTGCAAAACCTACTCCCATCTTTTTTAGGTTAATGCACTTCGACCAACTATTTGAAGAGTTCTTTGCATGCTATTGCCGCCGCTATATATTACGATCCTCTAGACGATACGATGATATGAGATGAGTGTGATGGTACGCAAAGAAAAAAAAAAAAAAAGAAAAAGAAATAGGAAGAAAACCAACGATGAGATAAACATAAAGTGTTTCTTTCCCATCATCTCCACCACTACAAAGTGCCACTTGTGGTATACACCGTTGAGGCAAATTTGTGAACATTTGCTTTATTGTACTCATCACCGCCATCATCGTCGTCATCATCGTCGTCATCATCATCATCATCACAATTATCATTCTCATTATCATCATCGTCACTGAGTTACCCCTTGTTACAATTATTCACAAGCGTATAGTATTTTATGGTTTTATTACCTTATTTTTCTAATGTTGTACTAAACTGTCAGACATGTTTGACTTTCTTTATTGATTTACTACACACCTGGGTTCTCTTTTTTTTCCTTATTTTCCATTAGAAAAATTTCACTTTCAATCTTCTTTAAAGGGTAGTTTTTCTCTTTTTAAAATACTAATACATTTTTGCCTTTGAATTTGTTACCTCTAGAACGTTACTCTGCTTAGCCAAGCATGTATCCTTGAATTGTAAATTAAAGTAGACAATTGAACGGCCAGTAATAAAAAATCTTTTTTTTTTTTTTTTTTTTTTTTTTTTTTTATTAATTACCAGGTGTAAAAATAAATCCCGATCAACTTTTTAATGATAAAGAGAATTTAGTGCAAGGAAATGGTAAAAAGTATTTTAGTAAATGTATTGACTATTTTCCATATCATCGTGACAGAATACGAGTTCCCTTCAGGAAATGTAATTTGTTTTTTTGAAGCTACGCAACCTGGAATAATCACAGCTCAGGCAGAGAATAGCTCGCCGATGGAGTAGAAGTATTCATCGGAATGTCTGGTGAATATGGCGCGAGTAGTGGCTTCAGTGCCGCTAATGTTTTTTCGGCGCATTTTACAATACGACCGTAAGCATCATAATGCTGAAATAAATATAAATCTCAAAATTTCTCTTTCGCTTGCCGCAGTCAAAGTTTCTCTCATTTATCTAATTGATTCCATTAATCGTTTCTCTAACATCTTCAATCACTTCCTTTAAAGCATTTTTATTTATTTCTCCTTTAGCAAGTGCGTAAGTGATTATTTTAATTTTGTTCACCTTATAAATTTAAGGGCGTGAAGATAAATTCGAATTTAACTAGCAAAGACACCTACCAATATTAAATAATTCTAATTAAAATCCAGTTGGATTTTGAAATTTGGTATGTTAGCGTAAAATGCATAACTAGTTATAAATTCGTTTTCACCCAAGTCTCAAAATTGCCTCCCATTTGTTCTCCCATACGCATTTTACGCTAACATATCAAATTTCAAAAAATCGTTAAAAATAGTTCCGTGTAGAAAAGTTTAATTTTTTTTTACTTATTCGATAGGTGCTTTTATATAGATTCACGTGATATAGGTGAATATAGGTGACATTTTCTAGTTTGGCCGCACTAGGGTCTCAAATTTGCCTGTTCTCCCATATGCATTTTACGCTAACA
>CCAG010006414.1:0-93029 GCA_001077435.1 Glossina morsitans morsitans | reverse complement strand
AAATGTCGGTCAAGGGGTTTATTACTTACTAAAATTTGTGTTCCAGGCAATTCTTGCAGGCTATTCTAATATTATTTCTTGAGTGCAGAAATTTTTTCGATATCCCGCCTTCCGAATAATAAGACAGACTAAACAGAATTTTCAATTACACGAAGCGATAAAATAAATTATTTTACTACTCGGCGAACAAACCTGGTAGAGTTTCTTTGAAGCGTTCTGGTATTTATTATCTTTATATATAATAGTATACATGAATGCATGAGTAATAAACTTGAAGATATAACTCGTTTTTATTCTTATAGATAGAAAATCATATTAGCTACGCCGCTAGTTTTCCAAAAGTCTTGCATCGTTTCTCTGAAAGCTAATAAAAAGTCAGAGCAAGAGATTGAAATGGTTAAACTGTGCCAACGCGTACTCCTTGGCGTAATAAAAGTTATGTGTTTCCAAAGTTTTTCAAGAGAAGTGGTTAGCATCGCCTTGCTTCTATGCTAAAGACCCAATTAGAAAAGTTACCTTTCTTTCGATTTGCTATAAAATTCTTTTCTGCACACAGCGAGAATACTATCAATCCTTTATTTTATATTTATTTTGAAATTTTCTTGTTCATAACGCAATTTAATTAAGCGGAAATAAATGAAAGTAGTCGTGGGACGATTGATTTTAATTGAAATTCCTTCCATATCTAATAATATTTTCATACTTTATGAAAATTATTACTATCCCCACGCAATGAATCGTTATTATAGAAAATGTTTGAAGATTGATTTTAATTGAAATTCCTTCCATATCTAATAATATTTTCATACTTTATGAAAATTATTACTATCCCCACGCAATGAATCGTTATTATAGAAAATGTTTGAAGTTTTATATTCGCACTTTACGAAGCACTTGAGTTGTTTGTATGGACGATTTAGGTCAACCAACCACACATAAATGCGGCTGCACGATCTCTTCAGGGTTGCATAAGATTTCAAATTCATGAAAACAAGTATAAAACTTATAAATATCATAACTACAAGAGTTTGTGACAACCTTTACAAATAGAAAACATAATAGGTTTGTCGTTCAGTTTGTAACCATTCAAGGATAGATGCAACAAAATGCATTTGATTGACACTTAAATTATGAGCTTTGTTCCAGCTAATGTTACTATTTTTAAAGGAACGAAAATGGTGGCAAAAGTTCAAAGATTGATTTCGAAAATGAGCAAAAAGGACCTAAGAAAAAGGTCTCTATCCGAACCTTTTCGAGATTAACTTTGTACCACTAAACTAAGATGTTTAGGTTAACGTAGAGAGAGGGGAAGGTCTAATTACAAATTAATTACAGTAACTTATATATACAACGTTGTAATGCTTCTTCTGGTACTGGCGTTCCGAACAATACGATTCAATCCTCTTGGGCCGACTGAGTTTGCCTTCCGCATATGCCTTGTTGATAAACCTTTCTCAAGCAAATTACCATCAGAAAATTTTATTATGACATTTTCATTCTAATCGCTTTTCATTTGTGAAATGTTCTGCGAATTGTTGATAATCTTCCCACTAGTCGCTAGCTGCCACCACCAGCTAAAGCATCATGAATCTGTCTTTCATTTTATTATTTTTAGAATTCGGGGTTTTGGAAAACCGGTTACTTTTCATGCTGACTCCACTTTCGGAAAGTCTAAAACCAAACGTAGATATAATCATTGCTCAGCCCGTGAAAGCACACGCTTACCTGTGGCCAAACCCCCATTATTTTCCCCATTTCTCCCCTGAGCGGTTAATCATATTAAAAAAAATCAAGTGTGGCCACGTAATGCGGCTGTCAAATGACAAATATGTTATTTGTCTATAAAAGTACTGTACAAATAGCACCACTTAAAACACAAATCTATTCTAACCATTTTATGGGTTATGTTAATTTTATCAAATGTTTGTAATGCGTAGAGACTCTACAAAGTGAACATAGTCTTTAGTAGACATATGTTTCTATGCGCCGTTCGTTTATACCTTGCAGTCACGTCTTATTTTTTATGACAGCGTCTAGAAGAATAAAAAAACGTGACATCAAAATTTATCTTCTTCTGCTTCTCACATTAGATTCAAACATCAATACAAATCGTCGATGAAAACTCGCGTTCTTACCACAAAACTGATTATCAATGTCCAATATGTAGACTGCCGCTCTCCCTTGCAATTGGATATATTACACAAGGCGGGATTAAAGCTTTCATGTAAGCCGAACATAAATTTCTGTTTTGTTGAATTTAAGAAGATCCTAAAAATATGTATTATTTACATACAATAATTGGAAAAATGTAAGAGAAACGTTTTATAGAAAAATGTGTTGTGCGGTCGCTGGCGTATGAGTGATTTTCTTTGTATGCAATACTGAAAATACTTTTATTGACTAAAATTGATTAGAATTTTTATATTTTATTACATACTCGAATGGCAAAATACACACACACAAAACAAGAGAAAAGGGAAAGGAAATGAAATGTGTTGAAATGAGGCAAAGTGACTCGAAGGTAAGAGCAAAGAACTGAAGTGAAACGAAGCGGAAAGAAAGAAGGAAGAAACAGGCTAAAAGGAAAGGTGAGAGGAGCAGATGGGAAAAAAAAACACACGTAAACAAGAGAAAAGAAAAGCACGGAAAAGAAAAGAAAGCAAAGAAATAGAGAAGAAAACAAAGCAGAATTGAAGCGAATGGGGCAGAGCACACCAGAAGAGAACGAGGAAAGAATGTAAAAAAAAGGTTTCTTCCTTTTTTCCATTTTTGCGGCACATTCCCAAGTTTTGAAAGCACTCTTGTCGAGTTTTAAAAGGACCGGAAGCTTTTTGATCGAGTTTTTCGCAGAATCCTTAAAGCAGCATTCTTTAGCAGAATACGTAGGCGGTTATTCGACATGTGAATGTAAACATTTTTGAATTGAACTTCATTGCTCAAATCAAGGACAATGATACAAAATGGAATATTTTTAAAATCAAAATTAAGACTGAATAATTTCTTTAAGGTTCAAATCTGCGCCAAAAGACTTGTCGGCCACAGAGCCTCTTTAATTAAGTTTCCTTTGGGAGAATGCTTCCCTTGTTACTATTTGCTATTAGAAGCACACACTAGTTAATTCCGTTTCCTTGTGATGAGAAATGGATTTATTTCAGATCCTAACTAATGTATGGATTAATCAAAACATTCAGGAACAAAAGGAATCAGCGAACAACTGAACGAGTGGAATGACAATTACCTGTTTATCTAATATGCACTAAGCCATACTACTTCGGTGACATAATTTTCCTTTATATTTAGTTTACAACTTTAATTTATAACTTTGTACATATATATAAGTCAATTATTTGTTAATAAAAGTAACAGCCTTGAATTATGTCACCACAGAGAAACTTGTCTCCCCGTATTGCTTTATACTTTGTTATAATACCTTTAACTGTAATATTCTGGGATATTAACAACGTATGTTGCAGTTCCTGCTATGCTGCTTTTGACTAGACGAGATACATAGCGAATATACGCAAAAAGTGCAAAATTTTCAAATATTACTACAATAGTTTCAGTCGGTTGGAGAAATCCATAATACACCATAGCCTGCCGAACCAACCACATTAAGTTGCCTAGGAAAATCCACTTTATAGTCAACGTTAATGGTTCGTTTACTCTGCATCATCATGGTTTTTTGGGCTTTGCATGTCGTCACGCATGCACTCCGTACCAACCCTAAAGATTTAGTAGCATCATCTTTCGGATTAAGCAGGAAAAGAGAGGATTCCTCCAAATGGCCTTTTTTTGGCACCTTACTACATCTATTCAAAGCTCTACCAAACTATACTTTATACGCTTTAGTATGATAATTTATTGTTATTAATTAAGCAAAAAAAATACATTCTGAAACTATACTTTTAAAGCATCTAAGGCTATCGCCTCTATTAAAACCTTTACGGCACTTGGGACTTGAATGGACGACCCTTGAGTTGTTAGTCGAGATCTTTTGCCTGCTGCGTACTATGTGCTTCTAATAATATTTTTTCATTTTGTTTTGGAAATATTTTTTTTGTTTTATTTTTTAACACTAAAATAAATAGGCGGAAGCCTCCAAACTTTGCGAGAAAGCTTGTCTAAAACTCTCGATTCCTTTGAGCTTCGGTTTCGGGCAAGTGTTCACATAAATGAAAAAGATTTGTCCACCAATTTAAAAGAACTACACGGCTTACACACCCTGCCCACGTACTTGTGCTGAACGAGGGTGCATACCGCACAACAACCTACCGCGAATCGACGTTCTTCAATCATACTGTCTGCCCTTGAAACGATCTACCAGGAGTGGTTTTCGCTACCGTACCTGATGTCCTTACTTTCAGGACGAACAAATACTGCTCTCTATCTTCCCCTTTCTATAATCCCTCCTGATCACCGCCGTGCCCGCACGTACAGTTGTCATCCCCTGAGTAGCTGGTCATAAAGAAAAAAATGTAACCTCCTCAAATGTTGTGGTTGTGATGTCTTCCATTCAACTTAAAAAAAATTTCCAAAAAAACTTATCCTTTAAATTGTTAAATTCGAATTTTTCCTCTAATTAATAACTGACGATTTAAAATTTTTTAATTTTAATAAAGCAGATAAACTTCTCCTCCTAGTGTATATTTAACTCCGCAATTTTTCGATCAATCACTTTTTCCATTTCTCAACAAATGTTAGCTCGAGCACGAAAGTCATTCATTGTGATGCTTGCTGTGGTACGTGGTTGATAACAGGCATCATCCCTCTATTTACACAAAATTAGAATTGCAGTGCATACGTATCCAGTAATTATCCATCACCGTTACTATTATTATCAACAATCAACATCATTCTAATCGCTACTATCGATTATCATCTAAGGGGCTGCTAAAAAATATTACATTTTTCAGGAGTTCATGTTCATCGAGAAAATGTTTATTAAACATTTTCCGACTATGTTTCGTATAATGAAAATTCACTTACTGGAAATGCAGTTTGCGTGTATTGTTATCTTTAATCAAGTTCACACTAAGGTTACCAAAGCAAAAAAATCGTTCATGTTTCTAGTAGTTAAGCAAAAAAAAAAAAGGGAAAGGAAAACATGTACATACGAGGTTGTGTGATCGACTCATATCGCGGCATATTCGTTTTGTGTAAACGTTTGCAACGCCCAGAAGGAAGCATCAGAGACCCCACAAAACATATATGTTCTTGATCAGCATTAAATTCTGAATCGATTTAAATATGTCTGCCTGTCCATCTGTCTGTCTGCGCAGCAATGTAGTATTCTTGGTAAACAATCTCCTGTTAGCGAAATTGAATATATCGCCTGCAAATTTGCAAAAGAATTTGGACGTGACTTAACCTTTTCCAAGGACACGCCTGCAAGGCCCACGCGCTTATGCGGCAAAGACTTTTACGTTGAAAATAGGAAAAATCGGTCACACTTTTTGCGTTTTGAAGTATAACGATGAGGGGTATAAAAGATTCGATCACGACCGAATGTAATTTTCTTACTTCCTGTGTTTTAGGATTAATGTGCAATACGTCATAAATGAAGTGTACGCTAAGTTAAAGAGTTTCAATTGTGGTAGGGATACACTTCGTTTATGCAAAATTTACACAAATGTTTACCGTTTGATGCGGCACAGACCAGAAAATGTTGTTAACATATTGACATTAAAGGTTGATTGATTGATGGAATTATAATTTCTTCTCTTCAAGTACTTTTTTGATTGGATTATCTTTTTTCTGCGGTAAATAGATAGGAAAATTTAAATTATCTTTCAGCGACATTGACTTTAAACTTTTTACGATCTCATGTTGGAATAACATGGATAATTGACGTTTCTGTTTCATATTGAGACATATACAGCATATTTTTCCACTTGCAGAGCGAAGAACTTTGCTTAATCCTAAGATCAATGTTTTTAATTTGTAAACACCAGACAAAGCGGATACAATACTAGGTGTCAGACAAAAGGCGAGGTATTTGAACAAATCAAGGAGCTTATAAAGCTTGTGAAGCTTCTTTATATTTTGAAATTGAGTGGAATTGAGTGGCCTTAACTAGAACTATAAGATTATGAATAAAGAGGCTTTTTCCATCCAACAACTCTAAGCCACGACACGTCGTAAATCACAATAATTTTTTCTTCTATTCGTGGCTTTTGTGATTTAAAGAAATTGTAACAAGATTAATATTCGACAGTCTTGTATGTGACGATTATGCGCTCCGGAATATCAAATTTGACGCAAAGTCGCAAAGTTATGGCAAGAAAATCCATTGTTTTCCTCTTACGGCTGAAGTAAAACGCCAAAGTGCTGCTCCAAATGTACTTTCTTTCAGGTTTACGCAGCTGTATGACGACCATAGTTTTTAGTATCTACATTTCCGGTTTATTTTGAAGCAAAGTCCACCAAAATTGAGAAAGTAACTAAAAACCTCTTCCAACCATCAAACCTGTTTAAAGAGGACGACAACAATGTCTCAGCGAATAAAATGCGTGAAAGGTTATTCTCACCGAGTATGTGGGTGAAAGAAATCTTGCCTTGCCAGAGGAACTTAGCACATGAAAGATTCCCCTAAACGAGCATTTGGATAAGGAAAATGTAGCGATTTGGGTAAGAACAAAGAACCGATTCGTTGTGGAATTCAAGAGGAAGCGTGAAAGAATAGTATCAACGGTTAACGAAATCATAGTTTATTGCAGCATCTACTCGTCTAATTGAACCGAGCATATGGGTACCTTAGCTAATGGATTCGGTCTCTTTGTTTTACAGAAACTTGATACGTTATGAAAATTGATATCAGCGCAAGTTGTGTCGACTATTAGAAAAAACAAGTGAAAACACTACATTTGAGCGTGAACCAGTGTGAAATAACCTACACCACCTTACAGTTATTCATACATCGACTTTTCAAAATAAGGGGTTATATGAAGAGTAGTCGAAAAAGTGTGTCTGATTCGAACCATTTTCAATAGCGTCAATATTGTTCAATAGTGTCATCTTGGACCAAAATTCGGCCGTACAGTAAATGTCATCAAAATATCTCAAAAACTGCGACTTGTAGGTGGAACACAAACAAGCCAGATGGCCAGACGGGCAGATTGTTAGACAAACTTACATCAATTCGGAAAGTGATTCTGACTCGATCAGCATAAGAAGAGGTGGATCTATCTGAAGTCCTTAAGTCTTTCTGAGTGTAGCGTGCACCGCAAGGCCTTAATATACCCCTGTAATGTAAGTAGCGTGGGGTACAATATTTCGAAAAGGAATAAAAAAAAGCTTTATTACCGCTACTGGCTTATACTTAGCAGGTAACAATATTTTCTTGCTCACTTGGGACATTTGACACACAATTTCTACAATCACATCCAATTGTTACTCGCTTATGATATTGGTCGCCCATTTTATGATTTGAGTCTTCATGAAAACTAGTCGATTTTCTACAAAACCAAATTTCAAAGAAAGTGAAAGCCAAATACACATTCATAATCTGGCTGATGGAGCTGACGATTATCGAAAAGATTAAGCAGGATTAGCAGAACATTAACTCGAAACTGTCGCGGGGAAGTTAGGCATTGGTTAGTTGCTTGTAAGAGAGCATATAAGAAGAATACTTGCGGAAGACAAAGCAATTGGGTGCAGAGTGCAATTGAAAGCAGACGAAGCCACAAGCATTTTAAATATTAATTCCTGAAAACAATTTGTCAGTAGATCTCCCCAGAGTTGTAAATGAAACCTATACTATCCTAAAAATCACAAATCAGTGCTACGAACTTAATTCCGGAAGTGGTTGAACAAAACCGTCAAATCACGAAAGACGTTACAAGGGGAAATCCTTTTCCATAACATTTTCATGATTTTAATTCGATCATTTTTCTCTCATGTGAAAATTGGTTGAATGCTTTTCAACAATTGCTTATGTCACATAACTTGAATGACGAAAGCTTTACGAAACTCGCGTTTAATTTTGCGTTATTTTCACATATGCACATGTGCACATATGCACAAATGCATCCATGAAAGTCATAGTTCTCCAATCGTAAGAGCGCACCAAAAAAACTCTGAATAGTTTCTAAATTAAAAGAGAGAAAACAACAAGGAAACGATGTAACAAAACGGAAAAAGAATTCGTTTATATTATGAAACTTTTGCAAAAGCGTTACCATAACTTTATTCGCACGCATATGTTGCACAGCAAATGAAAGTTACGCTGCTGTGAATGAATTAATCAACGCGCGGCATATGTCAGCTGGTTATTCGAACTTTTTCTTACTGTACACATTGCTAGGCGAACAGGATGTAATAAATTTATCATATGGTTTGTGACGATAATAAATTTATTGCATCGATTTGTTTGGAAGATAGCAAAAAACTTTTCATTTCGCCTGCCGGATGATATTGACTCAGCACAATTTTACAAAATGTAAATCTCCAGGCCTTACGAAGAAGTTTGCTCTGAAAAAATAAAAAAAAAATAAAAAAAAATGCAAGGCATGACTTTTGTTTCTCCTCACTTGATGGAAACAACAAACATAATATGATTCCTAGATTCGTCCTGAAGCGAATACAAAAACTTTTTCTTCACTTATTCGTATGTAATTATACGTGTGTATGTTGTGTTTGTATTTCACGCTTGATTAAACGTTAATTCACAACTCATTGAGAATATACTTCGTGGCGAAATACTTCATTAAAGAACTTTATGCACATTTTTTTTTTGCATTTTAAAAAGTTAAATATTATCAGTTAATTAAATATAACAGTTAACATTTAAGGCTTTTGAGATTATTTCCTTCATTAATTGCTTTAAATTTATTCCATTAATTAACACAATTGTTTGCATTTTGTGTTAGATGCGTTTTTTTTTTGTTTTTTATTAAGCCAAAAACAAAAACAAATTTGCGGTAAGTAATGAGAACCCATTTAAACAAGTAAGATCATTATAGTCGGGCAAGGCCGATTATTGGATATAACACAACCAAAACTTGCACATTATTTTTATGCGAAGGTATACTCGTCGTGAAAACCCACATATTGAAGCAATTCTTATATGCGATGGTGTCCAAAAAATAGACCCACGTCGTCCAAATTCGGTAAGGTTGATTTCTACGTCAAGTTACTATTATGAACTCATTTTGATAATCATGACGGTTCATGAACGGTTATATGAAGAGAGAGTTCAAAATTTGCACCGGTGGAACCAAATTATTCACACCAATTTAGGATGTCCAAATACTATTACAGACCGACTTGAAAAGTTCTTTTTTTCTCATGTAACGACTTTTCAAAATAGGGCGTTATATATGCATTGCTCAAAAAGAAGACCAATCCAGACCATTTACAATAATGTTCGTCCTTGGGCCAAAGACAATGCACTAAATTGCATCAAAATATCTCAAACACTGAATACGAATTTGCATGGACAGACGGAGATACAAGCTTATAATAAAAGGCGGGTCTTTCGTGTTACATAGGTCCGCACTATGTTAATATACCCTGTACCACAAGTTTTGTAGAATATATAAACCGAAACCTTGAGGTGATCTCTGTGCGGGCAACCATTTTTAATAGCATTTTATCGAGCGCGAAGCTAAAAATTCGTCCACTAATTAATTTCATTTAGAACTTTAAAGCAGCTTTAATTTGAGCACTTACGTCTGTCTACGAATACTGTCTTGTTTTTCGTTGTCAAAACTAATGTTTGTTTTTGTAAACGAAAGTAATGACAAGCTGTAAGAATAATCGCAAAAGTACATGACTTGGCCGACAAATAGCTGTAGTTTGTATGATTCATCTAAACTTTCGAACCTTATTAAGGTTAAGGTTGAAATTTGACGACACAAAGTATCTAGTGTTGATAGCTATCAAGACTGAAAGCTTCCAGTGAACTTGTTATTGTGCAAAAATTTTGACGTTGCATTATACTTTCACTCCCCAAGTTTCAATAGTTCATAATTTCTCGCAATCTTTATCAGCGTATGTCTTCACCAGAGTCTGAGGTTTTGCGTTAAGGAAAAGTCTTTTCAATTTTTCGGGCTGAAACAAAATGAAAAGTTCTTCTAGTTTTGATTTTGTTTTTCCTCTTCTTCTTTATTAGCTTTCACATAGATGAGATTGCGTTCAATTGTTCTTCAGATTGGGTTCATTGCATCGTTAAATAAAAAGTTTCTTCACAGAAACTTTTTGGCATATTTAGAAACTTTGCACTGCGTTGCTTTTGAGATAATTTGCTTTATGACAATAGCTATGACGTGTACAAGACACGACAAATAGCAAATTGGAGAAATATTTCTGAAAATTTCTAGTAAAGTTTTTCGTTATTGTTGCAAGAATTGTTGTCGGTATTTTCGAGTAGTAATGCGTCTGAAAGTGAATAGCATGCCGAAAGGAAAGGAAGTCTTTTTATTATTGTTATTTTTTTCGGTTAAATTAAAATAATGAGTCTTACAAGGTAGAACAAACAAACTTACTTTCAAAACATACATAATATAAAGGAGAGATAGGGGAGAATATTAATTAGAAAGATAAAAAATAATCAAGAAAAGGAAGAAAAGTTAAACTTTCTAACTTAATGAAGCGTAGTAGACATCTATTATTTTTGCTAAGTGTATTAATGAAAAATATAAGCTTGCAAATAAAGTTTAATACACCCGTTGGCTCATTTAGTTTATTTATTTATTTATTTATTTTTCTTTCTTTTAGTTCATTGGTCAATATACACATAACCCTTGTTTTAGTTTTTAATTAATTGGATTATATTGGATTAGTTGTAATCACGTTTAATGCTCTCATTTATTCACTTATTGTACGCATACCTTGAACATGTGAAATTTATATACGAATGCAAAGAGAGACATATGAAAATGCAAATGAAAAGAAACCTTTCTATCTACTCCACCGACGGATGAGTAGTGAATTCATTTTGATAAAACGTTTGCAACGCCAAGAAGGAAACTTCAGAAGCCCCATAAATTCAGAATCGACTTATGCACGTCCGTCTGTCCGTCTTTTTTAAACATTCTCCTGGCCGCAAAAATGAAGCAATCGGCTACAAATTCCATAGAAACATTGGAAGTTCTTGTACGCAGTTTAATATTGAAAATAGTCCAAAATAGTTAAACGACACGCCTACTGCACCATGTAAAGTGAGATCTATTTTTCAAAAAAAAAAAAACAAATTGGTTTCTTGCTCTTCACTCATAAGCTACGACAGAGAAGTCCATGCAAACTTGGATGTATATTCTATGAACGATAATATAGTACTTGTACAAAATTCGGAAAAATTGAGAAGGCGCACCCAATATTATAGTCTATCAAAAATGTTAATTTTTTCATATCTTTATAACGATCTAAAGCAAACTTGAAAAACTCCACAAAGTGTATGAATTCTTGGGTACTTCCTAATTCGGAATGCACCTAAGCATTTTCGTCTGTCCGTCTGCCGAACTCTACAGTATTTGCACTCAACGTTCTCCCGTTCGTGTACAAGACGCTTATGCGGCAAAAACTGTAAACACCTTTGCTTTTTCTGCTTTTTATTTGTTGCTCATAAAGTGCAACACGTGCACTATTCACAAACTTCACTTTTATTCCGAAATTAGAAAAAATTATTTTCGTCCACCTAACATTACAAGAATACAAAAATGTAGTTCTTCTGCGTTGTAGACTCTCATAGGGTAACGGTAATGGGTATGAAAGATTCGGCCATGACCGTACATAATCTTCTCACTTACTGAATTTTACTCAAATTTTGTATTAAACAAGCATTTTAAAAATTGTATCAAAAATATCCTTCAAATGATACGCCAGATTAGTTTTACATAAAATGTAATACTCGGTAAAATACTGTTTTATTTATTAACCAGCTTGGAAGTGATTATTGCTATAGCTACCCGATAGTTTGACTCCCATATCTATATATAAGTATACAATAACATAAAGCATACGCGCTTTTACTTGCTTACATGAAACAGTTTTTAGTTTGAAAACAAAATATTCTCATGCGCAGCCTTTCTGTTCAACCTCTTCCTTAGTATTTGAAAAATAGATGAAAAATGATTTATTAACTTAAGGGCCATTGCGAAATACTAACGAATAATGTTGTAAATTTCAATACATGCCTTGCATATGTGGATTTAGTTAACTATTTGCTGTAACTTACCGACAGACTACATGTATGAGCAAACCTTCATAACATGTGTTCGCGTTCTATGTTAAATGGAAAATTCCGCGCTTTTCAGTTTTCTTTTTTTTAATAGTATGATGATTTAGAATATTATGAATGCGATCATTACATTTTTATATTCTACATCACCTGCGATACAAGGCTATTAAGTACGCGGATGTGTGAAATACACACACATCGACTTCTGTCCCTTTGTCCGCCTTGTTTTTTTTGTATGCGAAAATGAATGAATTTAATGATTGATGAATGCCTTAAGGATTATTTATGATTTAATGAAATTTGATACGCTTCAAGTGACAGCGAACACTATCGAAAATATATGGCATTACCGTGAACAGTCGTTGTGTGAACAGTAGTAGTTTAGTGCAGTCGTTTAGTGTAATAGTATAGAGTATTTAAAGGTCTCCGTGACTGACTATACTGGTTTTACTTACCTTTTTTTTAGAGCGACAATATGGAGTAACTTGTTGAATAATGTTCATTTAAAATACTTTAGAAATGTCGCTAACAAGGGAGCTTATGCAAGAGAGAGAATAATAAGCAGAGACTTGTAAAACTGAAATTAAGCTCCAATAATTGTTATGCAGCTACATGAATTGTTGAGTGCGGACCAGACTCTTAAAAGGCTTAATCGGTGTTTCTGGCGTATATTTGCAAGTTATTAATTTCGTCGTTAGAGCCATAGACAACAAGCCGGAGCTAGTGATTCGTAGCAAAAAAACCCCAACATTTGCCAGATTATTTTTTTGGCCTTGGCTCTACACGCTACCGACGGAATAGCTCGGTGAGTTACAGGTCCACACCGCCTCAAGATTTTTGAAGATAAATTGGGCATAACACAATCACTTCGGACGTTGAGTTCGTTTTCCAGGGAGTTAGATAAGCTGCCAGAATGCTGGTAGGCAGCTGCGACTAACAAAGTACATTATATTTTGGATAAAATTTCAAGTAAATAGTAAAAAAAAATATTACTTTTTCTTTGGGAAAAAAAACAACAAAACTTTCCTGTAAGTTCAATATACAGATAACGTTTTGTAAGATATTCAGTAGTCGGCCTACCCCGACTATAATATTTTTGCTTCTCTTAAAAGTTTTTCTTACCGCGAGATACAACCCCCGTTGTAGACTTTTTGGACGAAAAATTTCTTTTTATTAGGTTAATACATGTTTTGGAATTTTCATAAACCATCCATTACCTTAAAGCTATTAGAGGTCTGCTGCCACTTAATTATGATTTGAGAATTAATTGAAACATTTCGAATATTTGATCTTGTTGGCTACCATTTTTAGCTTCGAAGATCTACAAATTAATACATTTTTGAAATTATAAGAAAATTCGTTTAAGGCGGGATAGAAAGTTAAGTAACGATAGAATCACATAAAGAGATAACGAAGAACAAATGTGTTTCCTCCTAAAATAAATCATCTAAAAATGTTTATATTTTATGCCTCAAAATAGGCAATAGTTTGCCATAATTGTTATTTAAAAGTAGGTCAAAAGGTTTTTTTACTACAAAACAAAAAAAGAAAGAAAAAATGCATATGCAAACAAAAAGTACAGTATGTCGGTGCCGTAAATAAGCGAGCATTGCTCACAAAACCCCATATGCAAACAAAATGTACAGCATGTCGGTGCCGTAAATAAGCGAGCATTGCAAGCACGTATCATCACGTCAACTAATTAGTGCTTGTTAGAAAAGTTTAGATTAAATTTTCATTTGAAGAAATTTTGCTGACATTTAAACGCAATTATTGTAAAAAAACTATCTTTATGGGAGATATACGCTGCCTCCGTGGCTATTAAATAAAAGTCTTAAAGCATTGTCTTTTTATATAAGGAAGTCTTTGTTAGGTCAGATATTAACGAATCAACTGCGTTCCTATTTTACTAAAAAATAAGTTAAAATATTATAGCCAGGACGATTAGTGAATCCTCTAAAGAATAACTAAAATCATAGCTTACTTACTAACCAGAATACTATTACTTAGTGTTTTCTGTGGAGAAGTTTTGAAGATGAGGGCATTTTTTATTTAGCGATCTCTTCAAAATAAGGCATCATAAGGGTAAACCTAGGAAAATGGATTGAATTTACAGAACTCATCGCTGGGCTAAAACTCGTCAATGTACGAAAATTTATCAAAAAATGAGATCCATGCGATGAATACAAAAATACACATATAGACAGACCGGCAAGTTCAATTCGACTCAGAAAATAGTATTGAACATAAAAATACATAATCATACATTAGCCAGGCAGACGAAGAGGCAGACAGGCAAGTTTAAATCAATTAAGAAAATGATTACACATTGATCCATATAATAGAAGGTGGCCTACCTACCTACCAAGGTCTTAGAAACTTAGTACGCCTCGTGTGATGCTTTATAGACAAGCGTGAAACGATTAAGATTAAGTAAAGTGAAAAATTTCAATATATATTCACTAACAACTTGAACAGATTTCGAAAATTCGGAATTAAAAGTTGTTCGAATTTGCTTTTGGTATGCGTCCAGTGCAAACGGTTGCGAAGCTCGTTTCATTTTAATATGAGAAAAAGGCCCCTTTATAGCGAAAGTAGCCTTCGTAATTATTTTTTGATATATTACTCTTTAAGTGCAAATAAAAATGATTTACTTATTACTAAGTTACTTATTTTGCCAGCGGGAGCTATAAATTTTATTGTTTTTAATAAATAAATTAAAATCTGATATGAAGAAAGCATTTAGAGTGTAACGCGAATATAAACACACTTAAATGCTGCGCTCAACAGGCGATTGCATTTTAATTTACGTTACGGACTAGGAAATAAAACAAGTTTTGCTTTTTGCCATTTCCACGAGAAAATGCGCGCATCGTCCCTGTAGAGGTGGAGAAAAAGATGACAGAATGATAAATAGCTCCTGTGTCTTTTTCTACTTTCTTTAGTAGAAATTTTGAAACTAAAAAATTTGAGTTATGTTCACTTATTTTATTTTATGACGGCTAAGAAGACTTAAAAGATGAAGAAAAAAGTTCATAGCATTTGAATCGAAAATCAAATGTACTTACATCACTTGTGACTTGCGATACAAGCTTATATCAAGTATATGTGGATTAATGCAACATTCAGAATCAATTTCTTAATCGATTCAAACTTGTCTGTCCGTCTGTCTGTCTTGTTTTCTTGTGTTCAACCTACCGGTCGCAATTTTTGAGGTACTTTGAAGGTGTTTGGTACGGTGAGGTAGGTGTCTTAGTCAAATGCTATTGAAAATGTAATTTTCTGGTCAATCTTTACGTTATTATAGTGAAGAGTTTGGAATTTTTAGGTCAAAAGTTTAACTCTAAGAGATTACCTTCTTTTGATGTCAGTTGTATATCGTGCAAAACCCCTTTGCGGCAGAAGAAACGATCGGATGGAATAAGGTCCGAACTGTCCGATGGATGCGTCAATACTTCTCAGTAAACTTTTCTAAAATTTTTCCATGTAATTAAATATACGTGTGATCTGGCCCTTCTAGAAGACATAGATAAAGTCCTTATATTGATCAATTTTGAACGTTTTACTTTTATTGGACGCTTTATTTGCACAGTTCGTGCGCGTGGAAAGTGAAATCAAGTTGGAGCGACCCATGGTGCGCAATTCCTTTCCATTCCAATTAGGCGCAAATCATTAGCTCACCGGGAGTCAATCTGGGGTTCGTCGTCGTCTATCGATTTGACTAGTGCGCGTGGGTTCAAATTTCAAGTGCTCTAGAGTTTACTTTGCGCGTGACTGTAGTAAAGTGCTCAGTCGCTGAAGGCATAAACCGTACCGATTGGACACATAGCAACAAGGCTGTGGTCACCACGCCCCTGTTTCTTTCTCTTTCCTCGCTTTTTTGGGATCGCCACGTATTACACGTATAGGAGACATTCCCTGAGGGTTCTTAAAAGAAGAAAATGGAACGACATCATTGAACGTCCCATTAACGTCCCTGAATTTAATGGAAAATATTTCAAAAGGTTTTTCTACAGGGTGTTCAGAAAATCGGGTGGATTGTATAAAAAAATATTTCAATTATTTGTAAAAATTGTCATCTTATCGATTGGGTTTTTTATTATTTGGTTACATTAACAAAATGATCCTTTGGTGCAATGGAGCCGCAAGCATCAGACAAAATCTATATAAATTTATTAAAAATTTAATAAAACTAAATTTAAGGCTTTAAAATGAAATAGGAAAAGTAGTAGGAAAAAAAATATTTAACAATCTCGCAAAGAAAAATAAGTTGTAGACAATTAAGTAGTTCTCGTTAGCACTTAGCATCCAGATGGGATAGACATTTCATTTTCACATATGCCAGGACAGCCTTTGGTCGAACTATCTCACGTTCATCGACATATCCACCTATTTAAACATGTGCCCGTTGACTTACACACTTGTATGTTCTTCCTATGGAGCGTTTTCCGATTCATCCATTCACTTTCGCTTCAGATGATAGCCTCATCGTAACATACTTGTCCTACTTATCTTATTGCAAGCTTAAACAGATTAATTTATTGCTTAAAAATAGCAGTAAAGAGATTGAAAAGAAAGAAAAAATGGAAGAAAGACATAAACCTAGAAGTTATTTACTGTACATTTTTTTTTTTTTTGTGATTATAATCCATACCAAGCGTAGATATGTTGATTATGACCAGTTTTAAAGTAAAAAGAATAGTTTTTTTTTTAAACAATGAAATGGCAATGAAAGGGGACGGAAATAATTTAAAAAGGAAATACTAAGAGAAAAATGCTAAAGCTGCCGTTTAAAAGTACTATATATATATATATATAATATGCAATGAATTAGAATATAAAGTGCACGACAACTAATGAGGCGTAACTGAGTTCACAATCGTAGCTAATAATACGCACAAAGTCCTTTTGTGTTTATAATAAATTGCGCTTAGGTTGCATAGAGATTTCACATACAATTTCTCCATGGTTATATAAAACCAATTATGGTAAAAGGGAGCTAAAAAGTAATGTCGTTTTTGCGCATGTGGATATTCGTTAGTTATTTATCAGAAGCGGAGGCAAATCCATGTCTGACAATCGAGGAACTGTCACTCTTAATCAACGTTGGTCGGTCATCCAAGAATATTTTCTACAAGTTGGTAAAGTAGTTTGCGTCTGGCGTAATGTGTCCGAAGAAAACAAGGCTAACCGAATCACCACATGGAACTTATTGCATTAATGGCACAATACATACGCTCTTTGTGACCGCTTGTGAATACAGACCTTTGGATCGAGATAATCAATCTTTAATTGAATAGTGACCAGTTGTACAATGCAAGGTGAATCCTGGAAAAAATTGACAAATTGGGATGGAAAGGATTACCTCCCCCACCATAATCGTCCAATATTACGCCATTGTATTCCCATTTATTGCGATCGCTGCATCATTTTCAAAGACCACATTTAGATATTTTTCCTCAAAAGCCAATCGATTAATCTGAAAATTTGCACACCAGATTGTAAAAGGTTGCTGATAATCAAGGTGATTACATTATTGATTAAACACAAAAACTTTCCAAAACGTGATCTGTTTCAATTCAACGTAGAAAAACGATATTTCGTTCTGGTCCCACTAATATTTCAACATTTTCAATGGGATAATAATTATCAAAGGCAGACAGCGAGACAAACACACGGATGGACACATAGTTAGACAAGATTGAGAACTTAATATTAATTAAGAATGCACATACTTTATATATGCAGGCTGTCTGAAGCGTCCTTTCAAGTGTTGCCAATGCTTTGAAAAAATGAATATTCCTCCGTGTTTCGATGATGAGCAAGAAATAAAGAACGTAAAACACATTATTGAATGGATTTACTTTCTTTATAAATATTTTTGCAATAAAAATAAATGTTTTTTAATGGAAAAGAAATTTTTAGAAAGGTAAATTTTTGTCTGCATAAAACTTTTATAAAGTAAATATAAATAGATTTCAAATCTTTAGAAAAAGAACGAGTAAAAATACTACAGTGGGGCACAGCACACCATCAAATACCCTGCATCACTTCACTTAATACAATTATTCATAGAATGACTCTTCAAAATAAGGCCTTATATAGCAAGAGGTTGAAAAATTGGTCTGGTCCGGAACATAATCAATAGCGTTCATGCTTGGGCCAAAACATATCGCCCTCTGGCGCCCCCTATGTTTAACACAAGAAAAGAAGATGGACAGACACACTTAAATTAATTTAGAAAGTAACTCTGAATCGATCTGTTCAATGAAAGATAAGCTTATCTCAAATTCTTCTAGGTGATGCATACATCCGCACAAACTTAAGATGCCCTCATGCCACAAGAAGCGTAGGATGAAAAGGCAAAAGTTTTTACATCCCATTAACAATTGATTCTTCGCAATATTGTGTAGAATAGCGCCATTTATTCGCGAATTTTCTCGAACCATATGAACTAAAATAAATTCTCAATCCATCAAAGTCAAGTCGAACTTTCTCCAGCGTTTTTTTTTTTAATGTAAATTTTCGCAACACAATTGAAACCATTTAATATTAAATCAGTGACATATTGCTCGCATTTAATCGAATCGAAATTTTCTAACGGGAAAATTATTAAACTGTTAAGAACGAATGATTTCAAATTGTTAATCATTAAAAGTGAATACACCTGAGTGACTGTTGTTGGTTTTATG
Source organism: Glossina morsitans morsitans (assembly GCA_001077435.1). Classification (NCBI taxonomy): domain Eukaryota; kingdom Metazoa; phylum Arthropoda; class Insecta; order Diptera; family Glossinidae; genus Glossina; species Glossina morsitans. The sequence continues at coordinate 74,159 of CCAG010006414.1, read as the reverse complement.
GCTACAGAACGTGCACAAGCGAACAAGATGCATACATATGTCTTTAGAAGCTCCCGGCAATTGACATTGACGTGAACGGTATAATCAACTTACAGGCACATTTACATACATATTAACAAGTCCTTCTTCAAATCAAGTGTACTCTTGAGTTTGTTCTAGAAATCCACTAAACGTTTCCCATATTGGAAAACTTTTATTTTAAAAAAAACGGTGCACGAGTTTTATGTATAAATACGTATGTATATATATGTATTTATGTCGGTAACGTCTTTATTCATACGCTCTAGGGGGATATCAAAGTCATTCAGTTTGTTTTCATTCTTATTTTATTTTCTAACATTTTTGGTATATTGTTTGTACATATATATATATACGATTTTATTTATTTTTTTTTTTGAATATTTTCCGTACGCATTCGTTCGCTATTTATTTATTGTTTTGTTTACGAAATATGCATAACAGAAACAAATATATTTTGCCGTAAAATATATATATATACATAGATCTGGCAACTGTTGTTAGTGTGGAGTCTTCTGGCAGATGACTGACACGACGGGATATAAAACTTGACATAAAAGTCGTCGTAGCTATCAACCTTGATACAAGTTTATACGGCGTACACAAGTTTAAATGTGCAAATTATTCCTTATATTGGTTTGTATGAGGATGTGCAGAAATGTATGCATGCTTGTGTCACGATATTAAAGTTTTCAAATTGTTTTGACTTTGCAACAATGTTAAGCATATAGGTAGTGGCATTAGATGCGAATAGAGAGAGAGAATCAAAAAATATAGAGAGCGGAATAAGAAAATATATTTCAATGAAATGTTAACAGCGAGCAATAAAATATTAAATCGAACTTAAGTGATTAGTTTGTTAAACCAAAAATGTTATTAATTCCAAAAATAAATAAATATGTATACATATACCTAAATAAATACATAATAAATAAATGGACAAGTAAGAACCGTTAGAGTGAGTCACGAACAATCAGTAAATACCCTACAACATTCTACAGTTATTCTGCGTTATATGACAAGTGGTCAAACCAGTGCTCCGACCTGAGCCATTTTCAAAAGTATTTGTCCTAGGGCGAAAACATGTCGATGTACGAAATGTCATCAAATTTTCTGAAAAATGGCGACCTATTATTTAAACAGAAGAAACCAAGACGGACAGACGAGCGGACAAGCTTAAATCGACTCAGAACACGCTCCTGAGCCGATGGGTATAATAAATGGTGGGCCTGTTTAAAGTTCTTCCGTGTATTGCCTACGACCGCATAAACTTAATATTCTCTTGTCAGATGATGATGATTTTTGGGTTGTATCGAGTGTGTATTGAGTTTATATCAACTATGATCAATAAAGCTAGGTGAGCGCTAGGATTTATTAAAAGCTGATCAAGTGAATATGACGACTCATACGTGAGGAGTTTGTATGTTAGCTTAGTACAACCTATGTTGGAATATGCCTCGGTCGTACGGTTGCGTTCGTACCGTGGCCATGTGAACTCCATAGAATCTTTGCAGAAGCAGTTTCTGGTTTTTGCTGAGTGTCCTTTTACCTCTTTCCGGAAACAGGAAGGAGGTAACGGTAGGATGGTATATCGTGTTATTTTCATGGTAAAGTTGATTAATGCAGCCATCTACAGGCCCGTTTTGTTTAATGCGATCAGTTGTAATGTTCCTACCCATCCGATAAGGACATTTTTTTAATGAAACTTAGCCAATGCAGGTTAGATTATGACCCACTTCTATAATAATTTGAATGTGACATATATAATAATTTGCTTATCGGATCCTGTTGCTTCCATTAGGACGGGTCTCCATGATAACCTGTGTACCGTCGACGTCGTACTTGAACTAAAATTTAGTTTCATTTTAATGGCAAGGTACTAATTCATATTTATGAAATGATGAAGTAGGGTATCGATGAGTTTCATGAGTGACGATGTTCACGTTTTTTATTTTTTAAATGTCAATTAAATTTTTTCTACTGTAATTGCAATTATGTTAAGTCTTTAAATATATGAATTGAATAATTTAACTGAATCTTCACGGTAGCTGAACACTGTAGTTATAAATAAATAAATAAGAAATGTTAAATCCTTACCGAGTACGAATTGTTATTAGGCGCCATGCAATATATATTTCACTAGTTTGTTTATTTATGGCATAAACCATAAAAGCTTAATATTAAAGACCATTTTACGTATGTGTTGAATGCTCTCAGAGATGATTTTGAGTTGTAAGAAAGATATCCTTTTTGCGTAAATGGCATGATGTTGCTTTCCAGACACTGCTGTATGCTGTTATTAATGAGCTTAGTACCTATTCTGAACATAATCCTGTAAACTTGCTATAGCTTTGTTCTAGCATTCATTTCAATCGTTGTTTTATTAGATATTTTAAAAGATTTCATAAACAAAACCAATTAATTAAAACTAATATATATTTTACCGATTAGCAAAAATTAATTCAAATATGAGAGAGAGAGAGAGCAATAATCACACAATCATATTTATCACCAAATCACTTAAACTCGTTGTCCTATGAATTATTCAGAATTATTTGCAGCAATTACAGTAAAACAATTAATTGATTGATGTTTATATTGATTTTATAAACAGATTCATAACAGAAGGTTAGAGGCGAGCTCTTGTGCGATGGGGCTGCTAACACAAATGCAATATAGTTTTGGCTAAGTACTCAATAAAGTGAAAGGTAAACAATTTGTATTACGGTAATTACATGCAATGTTAAGAGGACATGTGCAAATTAAAAATTGCAAACACACACGTTATGCCTACGAGTTAAAATAACGAAACTTGAATACGAATCTTTGATTACCATTTCTCGCTACTTGCTGCTTTTTGTACCCAATAGTGATGGATGAGACTTATAATCATTTTGTCAAAATGTTTGCAACACTTAGTAGGAACATTCACATGTCCCATAAAGTCGTTCGACTTAACCATGTTCGTCTCTTCGTCCGGTCACCAAAATGAAGAATCACTTTCAAATTTGACAAAAATATCACAAGTTCTTGATATTGAAAATGAGATAAGTCGGTCAAGGGACTCCTTAACAAAATTATTGGCTGAAGAAGACCGTAGTTAGAGCAGAGTATAAAATAGCGCAAAATTTTTTATATATTTTATACAAAAGTCCATAAAACCGACTACATCGCACCCAGTATTGTAAAATATGCAAGGGAAGCAGGATATCAGGTGTAAGTGCATATAACAACAAGAGATCGCCAAAGCACAGAATAAGTAATGAAATTAGCTGAGCTCTCCTTAGAATTTTGCCGAGAAGAAGAAGCAGTTCGTCAGCTTTATTTCGGAAATCAGCTAAACCGACTAATGAATTGTCATGTACAAACGACCCTCTTGTCCGACATATACATATCGAAAATCTGAAGAGAAGCGTATGTAGTTCAATGAGTACCTGCTAGGCCTTAACTTTGGAAATGCTGCCTTTTTTTGGAGTACAAAAATAGACAGGTAAATTTAAAAAAAAACACCATCCTCGCTATTCTTTTAAACATTTGTCAATAATTTTGCATGAAAGGGATACAAAAGCGCGCTTGATTGACATATATTGTCGTTTTATTGTGACTGTAAAACAATATAAAAGTCATTCATTCTACGGCATCTTTTTCATCTTTTATCGAACGTGTGCAAAGAACTTATCTTTGTTGCCAAAAAAATGTGTGAAAATCACCTTTTTTTGCTAAGGTTTAATTTCCGTGTCAATCTTCTCTTAATGATATTTGCTCATTAAGGTCTAACATCAATAAATTCCAGACAATAATCCGCCCAAACAAATAAAAACACTAAAGCGGATTACGGCCCAATTTTATCTTTACACTACCGTACATTTATCCATGAAACGATTATTCAAAGTAAAGTGTTATATGAGAAGTGATCCGAAAAGTGGCCCGATCTGAACCATTTTTAGTGGCGTTCGTCCGTAGGTTAAAATGTGGCAGAGTAGCAAAATTTCATCGAAGTAACTCAAAAACTACAACCTATAAAATGAAGACAAGAAAACCCGACGGACGGACAAAAACTGATTCTGAATCGATCGATACAATAAAGGGTGAATCACTCTCAATAAAGCGGGGTTTTTCATATATCCGCACAAACTTAATATACCCTTGCGCCACCAGTGGAACAGGATATAACAGAGCAGATATAAAGCTGTGCCTGGATATTTTATATTTAATTTATACGGTTAGCGTGAAAACGCCGAAAAGTCAAACAAAAGTTTACATGATCTACGTTAAGTACACTTAAGTGTATGCCCGACTTTGTAACCAAATAATGCACACAAACTTCTAATAGGTATTGAAAGGTTCGACCCAAGCTGAATATAGAGGATTTCATTCCTTTTATTGAAGATAATAGTAGCTGTAATGACGATTATTGATTCCAGCTTATGATACATTAAAATTATATGGTTTGCAATAATTTTAATGTTAAAATTTATTTATCCACAAATTTATTGGTTTAAACAGTCGACTCATTTTATTGAAACTCGGATAAAATGAAATATTTTAATAAAGTTTTATTTCTTTGCAAACTATATTTAAAAAAACTTTTTTTTTTTTGCTTAATTAAAGTTACAGTCGACAACTAAACTATATATACATTTCCTAGACGAATGCATTAAACATGAATAAGTTGTTTGAATTTAAACCTTGCTAAGACGATTAGTGGCGTCTAATCTTCGTTTATTTCTGTTAAAGTTAATACGATGTAATAAAGTTAATGTCTGTCGTCTCTTTCAGTATTGCAAGGATTACCATTTAGTCATGGAACGATGTTCCATGCGAAGCCAAAATTCAATTATTTGATTAATCTCTCCTTTCGATCACGACAACCGTTCCTGCTTTAACACCAATTAGTTAACATGTGACATGTATTTTATAAAGACATTATTTCCTATATGAAGAGGATAGATTTAACTCAGGATGTGGAACCATACGATGCAGGACATACTGGGAATTTTCATCACAAAAATGTCCCTAGATCCATTTTTAATTTTACTCACAAAAGCTTTCACAACATGTTTAATTTGTCCCATAGCGAGGCTAATAGCAAGAATTCCACTTTCATGAATGAAAATTTTCTCTTTTGCGCGCAATAAATGCCTGGGAACTCTTCGATTTATGTCTGTGGGTAACGAGCAGTGGCTAGCGGTAATAGTTCATAATTGCCGCGACCTGGCGGCTGGAAAGACTACGAGAACTCAAAGTTTCCATTATGTGATCTTCACTAACGGATGCCACGTGCAACATCCCAAGGGAAACTCCTAGCTTACGGAAGCTTAAGCATGCAGAAGAAATATAACAACTTCTCTGGCCAGTCTTACTACATTGACTTTACATAATGCTCAAAAGCATACCCGAAAAGAACAAGTAAAAACACCATAGTGAACTAAGGTCCGCCTTTAAATACACTACATTACCTCACAGTTCTTCATACAACCACTTTTTTACATAACGTGTTGTACGCGAAGAGGTGGAACAGATGGTCTATTCCGAGCCATTTTCACTGGTGTTGGTCCTTGACACAAGGAAACTAGACGGACGGACGGACAGATAGCTTAGAATCAGCATCACATTCTGAATCGATAGATATGATAAAAGAGCGAGGTTCTTCTGGGTGTTGCATACATCCGCACAAATTTAATTTACTCTCGTAAGAGTAAGTGGCGTAGGATATAAAAATCGGAAAAAGTCAGAAAATATTTTTCAAAATAGCATCGTTCGTAGTTTGCCACATTACAAATCACTTAATGTCCGAGAACTTTGATTGCACAGTGTGTATCAATGATAGTTTAAGCTGACCCCCTAGCATTTGTCGATTCAATGAATTTCTGTTCATGCAGAATGTTTGCACTAAAAAAATATCATTTTATATTTACATAATATAAAAAATAAATAAATAAGTTAAAGAATTATAAGCGAGCAAGGCCGACCTTCGGATAAGTACATTTCACAACTTTATCACATTTCTTCATTTATATTCTTAACAAAACTTGTGGCTTATTATTACGTAAAGGCTTAGGTAAGAGAGAAGATGGGGGCTGCCTTCGTGGTCAATATAAATTAATCCTCTTATTGTTCTTTATTTATTTTCATCAGCAAATGCTAAAAGGTAGTCATCCACGGGCTTATTTTCCGCCCAAACATTTACATGGAAGTGTATTACTTATACTTCATATTGTAGACATTTATTCAGTATGTTGGAAATTGATGAAAAATTGTATCCGATGGGCCAATTTTTTCTTCCTCTACTATGTACTCAAACCAAGAAAAAAAAGCGTTTATATGGCAAAATGATCGTTCTTAACATTTCACAGAGAGTATAACAAAAGTTCGGGATAAAAATCGGTTTTTTATACATCTACACGCACATGGATACTTCTGGAAAGTAAGTCTTTCTTATTGTTACTGCTTATGATGAAAATAGATGAATACTAATAACATCTATGAGAAGAAGATTAACTTTGCTAAATTTCAATCACGGCAGTCCACGTTTCAAACCCTTTTCTGTACAAAGGCTATCATGAAAATTATGTCCTTACCCGGAAGCTAAGTAAAATTTTTGATATTTTATCGTGAAAGTAAATAAAGAATTGTACTAGAGGGAGTGGTGCAGGGTGTTTATTGGTCTTGTCCGACTATAATGTTTTTATTCGACCTTGAATACAGCATTATATGGCCAGCTATCGTCAAAAGCATTCCATTCATCAATGCTCCTTCTTTAACCAAATTGTATCGGAGTAACAAATATTTATTAAAATATCTCGGAAAGTGCAACTTTCGGCTTAAACAAGAAGAACAAGAACATGGGCAAAAATCAGGCTGGCGGGCAGAGGGAGAGACATGCTTAGATATAATCACATAGCGATTGCGTATCGATTTATCCAATAATAAATGAATCTAACGCAAGCCCTTCTGGGTGTTGCAAACTTTCGCGCAAACTTAATATACAGTTGTCGCTGGCGGTGCAAGATGTAAAAAGAGGTATTCGTTTGTGTGTGCAGATCCATTATTTATTCAGCTGTATTGAAAAAATACATATCCACGCTGTAGCGCATAATATGAAATTGGCAAAGACAACGCAAGTGTGTATGCGTGTTGTGGACATAAAAGGACACCTTTACCGAGTTTTTATGCGCAAGTAATTGTATGTACAACAACCGTTTGACAAATTTAATATCTTTCACCCGGAAAATACAAAAGCAAAATGACTCAAATACAGTGTTAGTAGACAAGTGGATTTTCGCATGGTATGCATCTGAATAAATTGGTTCATTGGGAAATATGTAGCTTAACGTGTAAAGTAGCTCTCGGTAAAAGGAATTCCTAATGGTTCGCACTATGATAATCTAGGAAAACTTACAGTCCAGCTCGAGCGATTTTATCGTTGAATCGTTGCAAAATTTGTGCTTCTATGTGTGCGTATCAGCGTTTGTGTAATTCTGTATCAAACTTTAAATTGTGCAATAAAGGTGAAAACAAAACTCTCCAACATCGATTGCGAACTTATGAAAACCACTGTACGAACAGTAAAAATGACGACGTAGTGCTACAAAAATGAGCGAGTTGGACGTAAATTATTATTACATTATTTTAATATACGAATGATTATCTTTATATTAACGTTATCGTAATCTTTTACGCTGCACTCTAATGAAATTAATTAATTAATAAATAAATAAATAAATCAAAAAAAAAAAAACTGAATCTTCTATTAGGCCTATGTTTGCTAATTTTCCATAAAATGAAGCAGAAACAATGCAATTTTTTTCCACTTTCCATAAATTTTTCCATTATCCTTCGTTCAATTTTTAAAAGCAGTCGCTTTATACTGTACCGCTATGCTCCATTATTTCATTGAAAAATGCTCAGTGACCTACTAAAGAGTTAAACAAAGGTTTCCAAACAAGTAAGAAATTATATCTTTTTTACCCGTCGCTATTATTCTAAAAAAGATAACAAAAAGGAAAGGAATTTATTTTTTATACCCTAGAATATTGAATGGACGCGCCTCATTTTTCTGTTTTAATAATAAAACTGCAAATTTTTGTGCTTATAAGCAACAAGCAAAAAAACATGAAAGCATGAAAAGATGTTCACAGTTTTTGTTACATAGGCATCCTTTGACGGTTTAGATCAGTTTCTTCTGCAAACTTATAGGCGATATCCCCATTTTTGCGAACGGGCAAATGCTATACGTAGTTGTGTAGACGCACAGATGGACATGCTTAGGCGCATTCCGAATTTGAAACTGGGCAGGAATTTATTTACTTTATGAAGTTTTTGAATCTGGCTCCTGTGGATGATAAAGGTATTGAAAAAAAAATTAAATTTTGATACACTATAAAGTTGGCAGGTCATTTTTGCAGAGCTACTAAGCATCACCCGCAGATTATATTTTCAAATTTTCATAGAGCTATTTGTTGCAGTTTATGAATAATGAGCAAAAAAAAATATTTTTATATCTTTCGAAAAACGGAGGTATTCTCGGTTTGCGTTGTACTGTAAGTGTGGGCTTCGACCGATTTGAGCTATTTTTAATACTCATGTGCATGCAAGAACTTTCAATATTTCCGTCAAATTTGAAGTCGATAGCTTCATTATTGAGGCCAGGAAAATGTGTACAACAGACATTACACAGCCGGACGGACAGACAACCGGACAGATGGATATGCTCAAATCTGCTGATCACAAATATACATATTTTTTGGGGCCTCTGAAGTTCCCTTCTGGGCGTTACAAACGTTTTGACAAAATGTATGTAGACCTCATCTTTTGGCGATGATAAGAAGCGCAAATATATAATAAGACCGACCATACCGTTCCTTGGCAGAAACATATGATTAACGATCGATCAGTGAATCTGTTTAGAGTTAGCAGGTTGATGTTATTAGTTTTGGATAATAATAGCATGACAGCATTAAACTCGAATATCCGGCTATGAGACGAACACATCTCTTCAAATATCTGCTTCTTCTACTACCTACCCATTACTGGATATAGGTGATTACAGGTCATACTATGAACTACAGGCCAAGAGTCTTTTCTGCTCCTTCCTATGTCTATAATTTCACCGACTGTTCTTAGACTTGAACATTTTCGAATATTTTGTAGCCATTTGTTTTCTGTCCAATCCTCTACGTCGTCGGTAAGGCCTTCCACTGTTAAGTGCTGGAGTTCCATGATTGTAGACCATACAAGATGACCGCCCATACGAAGCATTTCGTGACACGAAGACCCTGTTATTGCTAGGATTTTCTGATATTTCGCGTACGCTGAGTTGGGCATCTCTGTTCTACTCCTCAAAAATATTAACAGAGAAAGTACAATTTACGCAAGAGTATGGAAGAGCCTCGCTTAAAATGTTCCTCAAATATTGCACCCAGAAAAGATCCTAATAAGAATGGAATTGAAATTTATTGAAACCTTTTCTATAAAGTCATAGTAAACTAATTCGGTTTACGGCTTTCATTAATTTTTAATGCGAACTTCAATTTTTATTATTTTTCTTTCAGTTTTTTATTTGTTTTACTGGAAATGTAATAAATTAATTTTGAAATAATTTTCCATTCTTCGAATATGTAAGGCGGAGAATTCAACAGTCTGACCACATATATAAAACAAACAAAACTCCTTTCCACCTTAAAAAAAAGAAGGAAAAAGAAAAAACAAAGAATATAGAACCGAGAAGAGAGAACAAACAAGAAAAGAAAAAAGAAAAGAATCTTGCAAACGCACGCAACCTCAAAAAGTATTAAATCAAACAAACAAACAAACTTTTCACGTAAAGCAATTGTTAAAACAATTCTTTGTGTATGAGCGAATAATGTTCGCTCGCATATTCGTCTAGGTAGGAAGGTGCTAAAGTACAAAGCTATATATTTATATATATACATACATATAAAGTGAGCATCTGAAAAGGAAACCAAAGAGAAAACCGGTTGAAAAGGTGTAAAATGTGTAAAGTTTTAATTGCGAATAAAAATAATTGGGTTTTTTTCGTATTAAATGTTTGTACTTTAACGTTTCTTTACACTTCAAGGTCATAAATTTATAATAAGAAAATTAAAGAAAAAATAAGAATATAAAGAACAATGCGCATCAAATAAGAAAAAAATAAATATCGAATAAAAGTTTGCAATAACAAAGGGTACACTAAGGCGACTTCAGACGCGTAGTAGAAAAGTTTTTAACAACGAGTTCATGCAGACTGCAGTTCGGTAGTTAAAAGTATAGTATTCGCAAAAAGTCGGCCGCATTTTTTTAACTGTTGCGTGTAATGAACACTTGTAATAAATATACAAAACAAATAAAGTTATTCCTTGGAAATAAGACAAAAAGTGAAGGGTAATGTAATCTTGTGTCCGCTGAAAATATTTTTTTTAAACTTATTTTATTTCAAAATAAGCAAAAACACTATGGTCGGCCGCAGCCCACATAATAAAGCTCATAATAAAGCTTAATACGGAAAGTGGTCGAAAAAGTGGTACGATCCAAAACATGTTTAATAGCGTTTGTCCTTGGGCCAAAACACGCCAGTGTAGCATATTTCATCAAAATGTCTCAAAGGTTGTGGCCTGTAGGCTGAACACAGGAAAACAAGATGGACAGACGGACAGACCAGCATAATATATTCTGGTATCACAAGTGGTGTGGGTTACAAAAACACGTAAAAAGGCTTATGAACATTTGGGTGTTTATATGAAAGTACAGGTCTTAAAGTGCATAAGTTGTGTTTCTTCAAATTATTAACGGCGGCCCTGCTTTTTCTTCTTTTCTCGCTCTGCCGTGACACTGTTTTACCCATTTTTCCAGTTTCAGCAACAAGTGAATAATTTTCTGAAAATTACGCTCAACTGGAATTTTTTAAAAAATTGACAAATTGATAGAATTAGTTTCTTAGTCAGTTAGCTAGTATTTTAGTTATAGAATTTATCTAATTGGTCTAAATAAGTTATAACCAAAAAAGGGCTAATTTTCAATGCTTCATGATGAAAATTAGATCGTAAAAATAATTTAAGATAAAAATATTAACTGTACCAAATATTAATCATCTCGGCCTATTTTTTGGATCCTATCCTATACATAGATTTTCACGAAAATTGATCGTTTGTAGGGCAGAAATGTCTACATTTTAATATGTTATGAGGAAACTTAACCTATAATAGTAATTTGATATAAAAATTAACTCTACAAAATTTGAACGACGTACGCCTATTTTTAGATCCTATCCTCTATAAGGTTCTGAGTGAAAGATTTTGTTTTTTAGAGCAAAAATGTCTAAGTTTTGATATTTTATGATAAAAACGGATCCACATTAGAAGTTTCATATAAGGATTAACTGTGCTCGATTTCGAACAGGTACCTCAATTTTTGAACCTACTGGGCACAATCTTTCTTAAGGAAGATAAGCCTTTATTTGCAAAGAGGTCTAGTCTTTCCTATGTAGAAACAATATATAATTTTTGCGTTCTATGGCAAATGTAAGAATTATATTACACAATATAGTGTAGGGTATTTAAATGTCCGTCTAGCCCGTTTAAAATGTCTCCTTTGCCACTTGTTTTTTTTCTGACCTCATAAAGCAACTCATGTACTCAAGAACTGACTTCTCCTATATTTCGAATTTTTAACGGTTTGAAAACTTGAAATTATTATAATTTGCAATTATTCGAAAATGGTCCGTTTAAGCTTGTAATAATTTGAAAAGATTTTATTTACTCTGGCTTCAATCAGCACTTAAATAATATTTAAGTCTAATGTATTATGGTCGGGCGCTGATAAAAGACTATAAGAGAATCCACTTTCATACTCATACATAATTTATGATGTTTCGTTTTTCATAAGCCTGATGACAATTTGACTTTTACGTCGTTAACGGACATACACGCACGCACACATTTTGTTGCCCAAACTTGTTCGTACATTATTGTGAAACTGACATTGTATAGCAATCATACGGTAACCAAACGGTTGCGCCAGCCGTTATGCGACATACAGGCAAAAGCACATAATTAACAGGCAATTATTACAAATTTGCAATCGCATGTCATGCATGCTTGCTCCTCGCCTCGTTTTGCAGTCAAGTGTAAATGCCCGGCCGTACTCATACAGGCATTATATAAATATATATATGTATGTAAGCATTAGTTATTTAAAGTCAAAAATCCATTTCGGTTACATTAAACAATTACGAAGAAGAACAATGTTGAACGTTTACTTGTGGTAATAACAATGAAATCATTTTCAAACAGAGAGCTTTAGAGGGCTTTTAAATAAACACGCACATATTGTCCATAAAGTAAATTAAATTGCACTTTATTTGAGGAAAATTTCATTTAATTCAAAATAAAAAAAATTAAATATAAAAAAAATTTTTTTTTCGGGATTATTTGCGAAAGTTTATATTAAACTTTGCTTAAATGTCTAATAAATCCTGTGTTCATATGCTTTAGTGGAAACTCGAGCAAATATAAATCTTTCCATAGCACTATAGTGTCAGCTTAATCCAAATTCTCTATTATGTGTATCGTAACCGTGTGTGTATGTATATGTTATGAATAATTTAACCATGTCTCTCTTCTATGTCGAGCGAATGGACATAAAGTCGCATCAATAACTAACGTTATTTTATGGCTCATAAAATATTTGAAAATACACAATATAATCCAACTAAAAGTTAGGAAAACAATTCTTTACAGCACATAATAAATTTTAGTTGTATTATTTTAAAAGTTTATTTTCATGTTCATATAGAAATTTTATTTAGTGTTTCAAAGGCCGTTAGAGCGTGAGTTAACACGAACCTTCTTACCATCATCATGTTTGTGTTGTACTCATCTACCCATCCTATATAGTTCAACTAAATTTATTGTTGTCTTCGCTACATCCAGAAATAACTCTGAGAAAAATTATTTGTGCTTTGTTGGGTAACAATTAGACAGACTATAATCGACTGCGGACCATTCTACACCACCTTAGGGGTATTTATATAAAGACTTTTCAAAATAAGGCGTTATGCGGGAAGTGCTTGAAAAAGTGATCCGATCAAAATCATTTTCACCATTCGTTTCGTTCTTGGGCCAAACTACGTTAGTGTGCCATTAAAATATTTCACAAATGGCGGTCTTCAGGCTTAACACAGGAAAACAATACCGACAGATGGATGGACAAGGTTACATTGATAGGTATAATCAAAGGTGAGTTTATAGCGATTCATTTCGAGGCTTGCATACATCTTCACCAATTCAATGTACGCATATATCGTACGTTTTGTAGGGTAAAAAAGAGTAAAAGCTTCGAAAATTGATGCCATCGAAAGATGAATACTGTCGCACATGATTTTCAGAATACTGTCGCATATAAACCAGACTTGTAAAATTCGGCATTAGTGGATTTGCAAGCGATGCTTAGTCGTACTGGATTGTTGAGCTTCATGGCAGCCAAGGTGAGTAAAATGAGTTAGGGAGAAAAGACAAGCTATCTTTCACAACTCTTATACTCTACACCACACACTACTGTAGTACTAGAGCTTATTGCAATACGCAGAAGGGCTTGAGATAGGTCCACCTTTTACTATTCCAAAAGTGGTTCTGAATCGATCTGCGCTGGTCTGTACCTCAGATCGTCTTGTGCTTCATCTACTGCCCGTAATTTTTGAGATGTTTTAATAAAATTGAGCACACTTACGTAACTTGGGCACAAGGACGAGCGCTATTGAAAATGGCTGGCATCGCACCACTTTTTCGATTAGTTTTCATATTACGCCTTATTTTGGAAAGTTTATATATGGAAATGTAGCGTATTTAATGATGGGCCCCAGCCGGCTATGGTGTTCTTACTGATGTTCATATAAAGTATTCAGATCGATTATAATTCAAGTCTAACGATATCAAAGTGTGGGTTATGTTTACGGAGTAGTTCACTTAATTAGCCAAACGAATGGGGGAATAGAAGGTTAACAAGTTAATTGTCTATGACGAGTATATACCTCATGATCCGTCCATGCGTTCTTGTTGGGTTTCCTCACAAAATTTGATCATCATGAGTGTGTATTTGCCATGATAATGTATCTTAGGAAATACTATTGTCATTGCGTCAACTTTTTCTATTACAACTTAATTTCATATTACATACACCCTATGTTTGTCGAGTATGCGTGTGTATCGCTAAAGAGGTCATCACTTAGCTAATTCTTTAGAGAAATTTTTGGCATTTCAACCGGAATAACCGCGAAACCAAGAAACCAAACCATAAGGATAAATCGACAAACTGTTGTATTACTCTCGCTCTACTTGAGTGTAGAAACTAAGGAAAGAATATAGTAACGAAAGAAAAACAAAACAAAATCTAATATCCGTACAAAGAAATTGTAGAACGAAATAAACTTTAAATACAACGTAAGAGTGAATTTATTTAAAAACTTACTCTCAGAACGTGTTTTTATCAATAAAATCATGAAAAGCTTGCTTTATCGTTTGTTTACGGTCTGAAAATGTGAAATATGTTCAAAAAGGACGTTGCAGAGGTTCGCATACATTTTCAAATATTTTCACTTAAAATCCCCTTTATGCATACGTGCGTATGTGTGACTCCTTATGTCAACCTTTCATGTTATATCTACTATTCGCATCCGTATTAGTGATTGTGTGCTTATGTATATAGAAATCTAATTAAACTTTCAGTTTCACTAACCATGCAATGTCTGTTTACGTTTTGCGTTTCGTATTGTTTTTTAACATAAATTTCGCTATGGCCTCGCTTGTCGACATCCTACACATATAGATATATAGATGTGGGAACATGTACACACAAGTTCCTAGATATGTGTTAATTAAATTTCACCCAATTCCATGTTGCATTATTCAACGTTCTTCCTCGTGAATAGCGAATAAAATCAGAAATAAGCTTAAAATATTTAAATGACAGGATTTTTTCTTATTTTTGTTCCAATGACATTGCTTTCGACTACAATTAATTAATTTTCCTTTGTTTTCTCGTCCTGGACAATTATAACTGATGACAAAAAAAATTAATTAAATTCCAATAGAGAGATTTTCAACTTCTGACAGACAACATGCCGTTTTTTTAGCACATTTATGAAATCCAATACATGAAAGCAAACAATAAACACGATAAAGGAAATGATTCCATTTTTAAAGTTGATTGCATATCTGATTCAATTTACGACCAATTGTGGTATCACAAGAATGTGGGAATGTGTGGTAGCTACGCTCAAGCAAGCAAATGCGAGTGTAGTAATATTTTTCTCTTCTCCCCTTTTTCATATGCAAATTATCCATCAGGTATCATTTGGCACACTCACGTGATGGATTTTAACTCGACTTACCAATGTCTGTCCTTCCATCCATTTTACCCATTTTGCTATTAACAAGAATTAATTGGAGATTTAGCTGAAGCGGCTGTGTACGTATCTGCAAATTTAAAACTGATTTAAAGTCCTTACAACACATACCAAATATGGTTAAGCTTAGACCAACAGATGAAAAGTTCCCTTCGCTGTGCCTACAGTCTTTAATATAAATTACAAAAGACATGAATGCTAGTATTTAAAACAATTAATGTCATTTAAGACGAAGTTAGTTTTCCAGCGTTTCCAGTAATTGCTGTTCTAGGCTACGCGACTTGTGCTGCAAGGTTATGTTGAGTTTGGGCGGATTTTTGTCCCAACTAAAATGATTTAAGATAAGCCCACATACTATAATACCGATCGATACAGAAGCACTTCCTGAACCACTGGCTTTCAATCAATCAATCACTTTCTGAATCAATCCAGAATGATTTTCTGAAGCTATTTCGTCTGTCCCTCTGCCTGTCTAGTTTTCTTGTATTCAGCCTACAGGCCGCAATCATCAAGGACGAAGGCTATTAAAAATTGTTCGGGACGGACCTCTTTTTCGCCCACATCCCCTATAACGCCTTATTTTGAAGGATCGTTATTTGAATAACTGTGGTGTGGTGTAGGTGTTCCATGCACCACTTTTACAAGTCGAGGCAAGGAGGAAACCAAAATGAGAAGCCAAACTTGTCACAGAACATTGTTAATTGAACATGACTACTTCACGAGTTCACTTGTGAAGATATAAGCAACGACTATGCTCGTGACGACAAACTCGTAATTTAATAGTAAATGGAATTTTACATTAAAGACAAAAGTGAAACCAAGCCATTTGTCTGCCCAAAGGTGCTGCTGCTGCGAACAACGGTAATAAAACTTTTTCAAATCATTTGTTGCTTTCCCTTAAAGGGAAAAAGATATTGACCGAAGGAGGCTATTGAATGAAAAACCGAATTCACAAAGTAATTAAATAGGGAATAATCGTTGTTTTGCTGTTTAGTGTACCCAGCACAAAGTCCAAATTCCTTCAAATACTAAGCAAAACTTAATAGCATATTTTAAAGTGTAACATACCTGGCATGCACCATCAGTCGTGCAATTCAAATGCAATGGCATACTCTACATTCCGATTGCCCAATTGCCCTAACTTAAATGTGAGCAATTGAAACATGAACATGAACAAATTTCTACAAGAATAAGGAATTTTGTAAGTAATCAACAATTGTGAACATAGAAAGTAGAAAGAAGAAAAACACAATTGTACCAAAGCCATTAATTTCTTCAATCTTCAATCCAGACCTTTGCTCGACAATCATTCCCTGAAAAGTAAACGAATATTTTATCATTTAGCAAGCGACTGTTCCGATCAATTTTCACCATAACTGAAGCCTTAGCGCATTGAGAGCGAATCAGTTAGCCACATTAATATTCAGTTTTTGACCAGTGGATTGCTTTTTAATTATATAATGCAGTAAATGTACATGGCTACCCTTTTTTCGCTGCTACACGTTCACTTTTGTGATTTCGATGCAAATTTAATGTTGTGTACCTCTATTGACGAAAAGCGCATTCGCCGTCGTAGAAATCAAGATGGGGATTCCAAATTTCGCACGAACATTCCTTGATCGATTAAAAATACTAGATTACAAAATGGGCGCGATTTGTTCGTATATACGCTTACAATGCTGAAGAAAGTAAAAAAGAATCGGAAAACACAGACAATTTTTTCTAAATGTTCGTCTATAACTTTTGATTCCGTGGGTATATTTTAGAAGATGGGCTCACCAAATATTCGGCATAACTACCTATACGTTAGGGGCAATACTCGCCGAATTTATTCCCACTTGCTCGATTGGATTTTATCGTCAATTTTACCACGCAATTTTTAGATTGAACATGAAAGAGATTCTAATGAATATCTACGTCACAGGTTTTCGAAAGTACCGGCATACCGAAATACCGAAAATACGAATACGAAAAAGTTGTCGGTGTCTTTTGAGATTGCTTTAGGTTCTTCTGCGCTAGGGGCAGATTGCGCACATTTCTCGTAATCTCGTATTCTCAGTCGATTAGGGAATGGTTGTGCCAAATTTCAACTTCCAATACTGACCGTTGTGAGCGTGATCCGATGTTAAAGAGGGAAGGTCAACATTTCTTTCGATACTAAAAAACCATAACAGCAACACAACATTTACTGAGAAAAGTTTTTGCCAAATTTTTAGAAGATTAGTAAAAACTTGTCGGGCCTTCGCAAGATTACGCTTTTTCCCCGTGGCCATCAGCGACTCAATTGGAAACCCACTTGTAGGTGTAAAACTTATTTTACATTTAGGAGAGAATCATCCCCAAATTGAAGACTGGCATGGGCAGCACTTACTATCTTGACGAAGTCGACAAGCTCTGCTTAATTTGATCTAACAGTTATCAGGCTTAGACATAGTAGCAGTTTTGATGTGCCACAGTTTACAAGAGATAAGCAAGAAAATTATATTCGGCCGTGAGCGAATCTTTTATACACATCACTTTTATCTTGAAAAAGACAAAAAAAAAAAAAAAAAACAACGAAAAACTTAAACTCCAATACTTTATACTGTTAGGTGAGCCTGACCGACTTTTTCGGTTTTTTTGTTGTTGTAGTTTATGATTAACGAGCAAAAGACACGCAAAATTCCAAGCCGAAATCTCCATTTCCGCCAACGGTTGAATGTCAATGTTTGCCACAGATGCTATACAATTTGACAAACGAGCAGAAGGACATGCTTAGGTACTGACCGAATTTGAAATTCGCCAAGAATTTATATACTTCTGTGCGTTGTAAAAATTCCGGAAGAGAGTGAAGTTATGACATACTATAAAATTGGGTAAGCATGGGCGTCTCTGTTCATTTTAATACAGGCGACGACAGCATCGCCGATAGAATATGAGTTTGAATTTTTGTAGAGTTGTCTGTTGTACTTTCTGAGTAATAAGCAATAAAGGTGTGATCTTTCACAAATTGGACCCATTTTCAATACAAACCTGCGTGGAAGAACTTCCAATAGTTGGACTTTGTTAGCCACATATGCATACGTTGCATATTTGGGTAGATAGACAGACAGGCGGACATGCCTCAGGTTTTGATACTGATCAAAAATATATGTGCGTGTTTCCTTTGGGGTGTTGCAAACGTTTTGACAAAATGAATATATCGTTCATTCTTCGGTGATGGGTATACAGAAGAAACGGTTAAGCGTTGCATATCCAGGTAAGTAAGGCGATGCGCCGCATGCAACTTTCCTAAATTTTGAGTAATTACTATGCTGCCAAAGTTTTGCTTCCTTACGTTCAATCACAAGTAACAGCGAAAGATTCTTTCAACAAACATTTGTTTGTTTTGCTTATTTTCATTAGTTCAAAACTCGTTTACCTCGTGTGCAAATTTCACGTCTTCACGAGCTACAACTTTCAACTTGTAAACTAAAAAGGAAATTATTCCGTTTGGACAAGTTACAAAAACTAAGAAGAAACTTATTGGATCTTCTCCTCTTGTTGTGTATTACTTTACTTGAAGTTTAAAACTTTCCCCTTTCTGGTGTTTTTTCGTTTGTTTGTTATGTTGCCTTCTTTTCACATTTATTTTTTCTTTTGGATTATTTGTTAAGATGAGATTTTTAGTTTTTCCTTCTTTCTTCCTTTTTATACCCATCACCGAACGATGAAGGGTGTATTCATTTTTCACGTTTGCAACGCCAAGAAGTAAGTATCGGAGGCCACAAAAAGCATATATATTCTTGATCGGCATCAAATCCTAAATCGATTTAAGCATGTCCGTCTGTCCATCCAAGTAAATTCTGTTGTAAAAATTCTCCTTGACGCAAAAATGAAGCTATCCTTTTCAAATTTGGCAGAAACATTGGAAGTTCTTGCACGCAAGTTGATATTGGAAATAGGCCAAATTGGCCGAAGGGCACGCACACCGCACGACGCAAAATGAGAACAACTGTTTTTCAAAAGGAATGGAAAGTTGGTGTTTTGCTCATTATTCATAAACTATAGCACATAAACGGACAAAACTTTGAACGCATATTCCATGGGCGATGCTATAGCGTTTGTGTACAAGAATGAAAAAAATTGACCACGCCTATCCAGTATTATAGTGTACCAAAATCTAATTTTTTTCTGAATACTTTTCTAAAGCGCAGAAATAAGCTTCAAAGCCCCCATAAAGTATATAAATTCTTGGCCAATTTTAAATTTGGAATGCACCTAAACATGTTCGCCTATTCGTATGTCCATCTGTCTGTTGGCGCAACTTTGTAGTATATGTGGTAAGCATTCTCCTGTTAGCGAAAGTGAAGATATCGCCCCACAAATTTGTAACAGAATTTGGAGTTGACCTAAATTTTTCAAAGAGGACGCCTACAGCGCCAACATGTCATACGACAAAAACTTTTATTTTGAAAATAGAAAAAATCAGCTGCGCCTACTTCATATTATAAGGTATGAAAATTTTGTTCTCTTACTTCCTATATCTTTCTTAGACTAACGGTGATGGGTACAATAGATTCGGCCTCGACCGAATGCAATTTTCTTACTTGCTTTCTTTGTTTATGTTTTTAAAATAGGGCGTTTGACAAGAGGCTAAATGCTCGATCGCTGCGTTGTTAGTGGGTGTTCAGTTCAGTTTCAGCTTAGCATTCAACGAGATTTGATGAGAACGTAGCAAAGTGAGTTATTATTATGAAGAAATAAATCTCCTATACAACTAACCGCACTCCAACGATATCTTTATAATGAACAAGCAATGAACTTAAAGACAACATTTTTTTTTTTTATAATCAATTTATATTTTCTGCTCAGTTAGCATTTTTGCGTTTGTTGGTTTGTTTCCTTTACTAAATGCAGTAACTTTTTGGCAAAGTTACTTTAAAAGAAGTGTTATACTGGCGTGAAGTAAAAACTTGGATTTATTTCGTCTACATTCTTAATATATGTCAACTGAATTTTATTTGTGCAATGTTGTACGCTGTAAACTAGAAATTTTTATGAAATGAAATTTTTATACTCCTAACCGAAGGATAAGGGCTGTATTCATTTTGCCCAAACGTTGGCATCGACCAGAAGGAAGCTTCAGAGGTCCCACAAAGTATACATTTTTTTGATCAGCCTCAAATTGTGAATCATATCTGCAAAGCATGTCTGTCTATCCGTCTGGCCGCTAAAATGAAGATATCATTTTCACACTTGAAAGAAACATTGGAAGAGAAAAAACCATTCACGCCCACCCAATATTATGAAATACGCAAATTTATATTTTTCCCTTTTTATAGGATAACGGCGATGGGTATAAAAGATTCGGTCGCAACCGGATATAAATTTCTTATTTCTTGTTTTCGTCTTTTATACTCACCACCGGGGATAGTAAAACGTAAGCACTATCCAAAAGGAAACTGCAGAGACCGCATGCTTGATCCGTATCAAAGTCTGAATATATTTAGGCATGGCCGTTTATCCGTCTATCCGTCTAGTTACGATCACACTCTCTGAAAGTATCGGCTTCAAAATTAATTAAAACATTGAAGGTCCTTGCAAGCAATTTGCTATTAAACATGAACCAAATAGACCGAGCGATAAGTCCAACAAACACAATTTAATCTGCTGCCTTTGTTCCCAAACAAGAAAAAATTAGGTTTTTCGCTCATTGCTTATAAATTTAAACATTTGCAAATGCATTCTATAAGCGATTCTATGGTGTCTTTTAGAAATGAAAGGAATCGTCCGTGGCCATGGTGTGCGGTACTTCACAATTAAGAAACGAAATTTAATTTTTTTTTTAATTTTGAATTTTTCTAATAAAGCGATGGACATAGAAGATTCTATCGTAGGCGAATATAATTTTTTTAAATTGTTTTTATATTTAAATATAAAATAAATTTCGGTGAAGACAAGGTGACTTTGCCGGCTTTGAACAGAGATAGCGTTAGTTCATTTGAAGTGGACGATGGAAATGATTACGAATATCGCAGAATACAAAAAATCAAGGTCGTGTTCCGAGATGATCTGTCAGAAGTAGTGAAGGATCTGCTCGCTATCTATTTTGCTTTCTCTCTTAATACTCTGTTAAGGCGAAATCTCGTAAATATTAGTAGTATGTATATATATATATATATATGAAGTTTAGTAAAATAGTTCGATGTCCAAATGATTGATAAACAAGCTCGACCGCTTTTTTTGCAGCTACACTGAATTTTGTTTATTTGCTAATCGTCTGAATGCAATGTTGTTAGTCAATTGAAATGTTGTGTAAGTAAACACATTATTGAAGTAAAACGAAAGTAATCATTTATTTAACAGCTTGTGCCAGTGGTCTATGATTCGTTTTAGTCAATTTAATCTTTTCTTTGTCTATCCTTTCATCCAGAGTATTATCTCGAAAAGCTATTTAATTTAATAAAGTACTGCATTGTTTGTGCGCTTCTCCGAAAGATAAATCTTTTTATTTTTATGGCGAAACTTTTAATGTTTCCTTAAATAAGAAAATTTCATTTCATTATTAAAACCGCTTTGTGTTTTCTTCTCACTTCTTTCTTTCTTTTCTTTTGCAGAATCCAACACTTTCGTTTTGATAAAAGATTAAATATAAAACCAAAAAAAAAAAAAATACATTCGAATAGAACGATGAGTTTAATTAAAATTTAATTAATTACAAACACTTTGTCTCAATGCATTGTTAGGCCACTTGCGCAATCAATGTGTCGGCGAAATGTTGATCATGTTGTCAAGTAATTTGAATGCTGCAACTGAAATTTTAAACGTTCGTCATCACTTAGTATTGTGCTGTCAGTGTTGCGTGAATTGCATTAGAAAAGTACGAATCAGAAGCAAAAGGTAGTCAAATGAACGTGAAAAATTAAAGGATAGAATAAAAGGAAGTAAAAAAGAGAAGAACAAAACGAAGAAGATAAGGAGTGAAAATTTAATTTTAAAGCAACGACTAAAGTAATTGAAAATGCTAACGATACATAAGGTAACAACATTTTTTGTAACAATCACGGCGTCTACAGTGCTTATGCTGATTATAACTTGCCTTTCAACTCAGGCTAATGAACAGAACGTCATGGTTAATGGCAATTTGCCTATTGGTGAGAATATCAATATACGTCACGAACGTTCTAAAGTGAGACATACCGCAGAAAAAGAGCAGCAACATCAACACCAACAACAACACCAACACCAACAACAACAGCAACAGCGTAAACAGAAAAACATGTTAAAAAAATTGCTTGTCACGTCGGATGTAGACGACGATAATGAAACTTTTGGCAAAGCGAGCAATTTAACACAAAAACAGCACAATGTGGCAGCTATATCGTTACAACGTGATTATGGTAATGACGGTAATGCCACGATGGCGATAATAAAACGTCGTCGTAATAATGAGAATTTTACAACAACTTTAGTGCATCCTGGTGGCGGGATAAAAGCGAGAAATCTCATTGAGCTCAACCACTTCGACGGTCAAGTAAATGCACACTACGCGACAGACAGGCCAGCATACTTAACGACAACGGTTACGATGATACCAGCAGTAACACATAGAATACGAAAATTGCATAAAAAAGAAATCAAGGAAAGTTTACGTCGGAATAATTCAAGCGGAAGCCGAAAAGTCGGTGACGATGATGGCGGCGTTCGCGGTGATAAGTATGGCGGTAACCATCGTCGCAGTTTAGTTCAGGCCGAACAACTACAGCATCGTTTGTTAACCAATAATAATAATGATAATCGCAATAATAATAATAATAATAATAACGATGATGAGGACGATGAGAAAAATGTTGTTACTCAACAGTTGAAAATCTCGTTACAAAATGATAATTTAATGAATTACGATTTCTCCTATCAAAATGATGAGGAGCAAATAACAAATCTTGAATTCGCTGAGAACGATGAATACGATGCAACGACTCTTTCTACGATGCAAGCTACAAAGCATAATGAAAAGCAGTTTGATGAAGATATTCGAGCAAAACTGAAAAAAACTTCAGAAATTATTTTGAAAGAAGTTGAAAATGACTTACCCGTTGATCCCAGTTACAGTCCTCAGCCTGTTTTGAATGTTTTGAATTTGTCTCGTGTCTATCACGGTTTACACTTGGAAGAGATTGAAAATGATTTAACCGTCGAACAGACGACTACGTTACCCTTAAATTTTGATGAGTTAGTTACCGATCAATTATCGGACGCGATTAATCAAAGCAAATTTCATCTTTTCTCTCAAAACCCGGACAGAACCGAAGATTCTCAATTGTGGTCTATAGAGAATCAAAATTTCATGAATTCACCTCGTCTTTCAGCCAGCACCAGTGTTGGTGGCAAAGGCCTGGACACTACGCGTATATACAAATTGCAGGAAATAAATTTTATTGATTCTTCCGATGATGATGACAGTGCCACGAATAGTCCGAACGATAACAATGATAATATTAACAATAGCATTATGGATGATGCTTTCCTAGATAATAATAATAACAATAATAATAATAATAATAATGATAATAATAATAATAACAACAACCTGGAATTTTCTTCTGGCGAATCGGAAACGGAAGATATGAACAATTTCAGCTTGAATAGTGAAGATGATGAAACAAATCATTTTCTTGAAGGTGTCGTCGATGCCGCGAATTCCGATGAAATTTACGATTGGGATGAGATATCGCGTAATAATCGTCGTAATTTAATGCGCGGTCGGGATGTTGTTACGAAATTTTTACAAATTGTTGAAACGCAACATTCTCTCGGTTCGAATTGTGAAGCGGGTACATCATTAAATCTCGGCGAAGGTGTTGTCGATCGTTATGCTCAGGATCGTTTTCGTATCGAGGCGGAAGTGGCAGTAAATCGCGCTAACATGTTGACCAGGTAAGTGACAAGAGAGAATGAAGAAAGAAAGAAAGAAAAAATATTTCATAGAATGGATTTGCTATACCCTACACCACCTGTTACACAACGGTATATCAAGTTTCTGGGGATCTATACAACATCCAAAAGGATACGAGGTAGATGCATCTTCTTTTACACCCATCGATTCACAATCACTTACTAAAGCAATGTAGTCTTTTCTGTCTGTTTGTCCGTGTAGTGTTCAACTAACAGGCTGCGTTGTGTTTTGGCCCAAGCACGAACGTTATTGAAAATGTGTAGTGCCGGACTACTTTTTCGAACACTTCTCGTATAAGGAATCATTTTGAAAAGTTGTTGTATGGGTGAAACAAGTTAAAGTACTGACAACAGGTTAAAGTACTTATTTGCCTTTTTGATGGTAGTAGTAAGCCGATCAATTGACTGAAAAGTGAAGTGAAAATGAAAATATTAAGTTCTCCGGAAATTTCTTGCGGATTTTCCCAACACAAGCTCAAAATAATTTTTTTCAAGTAGCTAGACAGATAATATAAGAATAAGAAACAAGAAGAGCAGACTTGAAGCTTGTCTTGAAAAACAATTTCAAAGTAGTTGGTCGTGTTATAGTAACAAGACGTAAGTAAGAGGTTTAAGATCAATGTGAGTGTAAATTAAAGTAAAGAAAGTACATTATAAAGAATTTCTGAGAGATTGGCCTTAATTTAGAATTTAATATCTATTAGAGAAAGTTGAAAACTGGCAGAAATCCAATATTACTGAGATGACATCATCGTCATTAAAATCGTCGGTATCTAGCTAAACGAAAATTAAATTAATTATAACAAAAATTGCAGGGGATGAAAGGCAGTCCAGCCTCATGCACATCACTTTTTATGCTAAGACTTATGTTTATTCACCGCAGATGAAAGAATGCCGAATACCAGATGGAATTTGAACGATTTTTTTCAAAATTAATTTATTGCTCTACGTGTATGGGACGTGACATATATAAGTGCTATGATGTCCTAATGAAGTCAGCATTTTATGATAAATTTCAACTTTCTTTAAGACATTTTCAAAACTTTGGGTGGGCTTTTTGACGGCACCCAGAACAGCTTGGTCAGACGAAGCCCATATGCCTATCGGCCAAGAAGACTGGAAGTCTACAATACTATACTTCACAGTATCATTTCTTAATTCTACCGTGGCTCCCTCTATAATACAGTATCTTATGCGTCTCGCAGATTGTACAAATACCTGAGCCGTTCGTAGCCCAAGGCGATTAGCTTACTTATTATATTTAAAATAACTTTCTTTAATGACCAAGCTTAAGACACTAAATGACAATAATTTTTATGGCCTTTGAATAACAAAAGTTTTTTCCACAAAAGGGAGAGAGACAGAGAGAAATGTATAAAAATCTTTTGACACATATTTTCTCTCTCATTCTGTTACCGTGTTATTTATACGAACGTTTTCTATAGGATGTTACACGAAGTCACTCATAATATTTTCCCCCGTGTTATACGAGTCCTTCTGACGTAACCACCTCCATATATGACGGCTTAGGAATGTCGGTGTCGACTAAACTCGACGCCAGATTTCGCGTGTGGCTTTATGGCTATCGACGTCGACACGGTTCAAGAACGACGCTTTCAACTGTCGCAAATATTTACGATTGCTTTCAGCGTCGAAAGAAAATTCATTTAACGATAAAGTTGGTGTCCAGCAGCATATTCAAAGCGAAAATAAAGCAAAAAAAAAATTACGAATGCGCATATTTTATACACCACCTAATCTTATTAATGACAGAAATTCCAAAATGTTAGGGAGCGCAAATAATTATTTTGAATATTTCTCCCCTCTGGTGCCACAAAATAAAGGGATATAATAAAAAGAAATTTAGAAAAATGTTTTTGGGAAATATTATAATAAAAGAAGAATTCGAGGGTTAGAAAAATATAATTAAACAAATTATATAAATTAAAATTAGTTTTAAATGAATTCTTGTTTTGCTGATTTAATTATTTCGTTCCGTTCTCCTTTTTTCATATATTTGGATTCATCTTCTTCTTCACACACCGACGATCTTACAAATATAACGCTGCTTTTTTACCCCAAAAACTTCATTCGACGCGACAGCAGGCGTCTCATACAAACTCACAAAAGAGTGGTTGAATCGATTGTGAATTCGGCGTCGACAGCCTGTATTCGTTTTCCTTTTTATAATTTTTAATTACCTTACCGCGCTCACTTAGCAAAGACATAAACCTCAAAAAACTGAGTTATTCTGAAAGTGGCTATCTTCTCTTCAGACTACTTTTCGTCAATGGACAAACTCAATTATATTTAAAAGTCAATTAATTTAATTTAATGCCCACTTGACCGTTATGAGATTGCAATTTTATATATAGAAAAACCGACAGATTATTATACCTATGCACAAATTTCAAGATGTATTGTTGTTCATGCTGTATGTGATGCAAACGAGATATGTTACTTAATTATTTTCCATACAATGCTGTGGTGTGACGTATGTGAGACATTTAAGAGACTGCTTGTTTTCAAGATAAAATAAACTTTAAGTTACGTGATACTATCTAGTGGTGAATGGCTGGCGTTTTTCAACAATTCTTAAATATCTACATAGAACGTGTGCTCTTGCTTCCAAGCAAGTATTCTACTGACAAGTGCGAATAAAATTCATACAAATAACATTGCAAACAATCCTTGTTTGAGTTGTTAGCAATTTTGTTTACATTTGGTAAACAGTAAATATATATGGTGTGTACGTGCCTGCTTAGCTCTGCACATAATCAAGAAAAAGGCTACAAGTAATTTTCGCAAGTTCAGTTAAAGATTTTTGGTTTACTGCAAAAATTTAACAACAAAAACACTTCACGTCAACGAAGAAAAATTTACAAACAACGGAAAGCGCGCAATTGTACATAAAACAAAGAATAGGATAAGTAAAAAAGTTAGATCCGTCTTGTGGGACGAAACTTTGCACGCAAGCACTTGTATGACTTAACTCAATTGAACAAAATATTTCCTTAATTTTGATCATATTGTTGGGTGGGCAAGGACAACATTTTTCGCAACATTTGTGGACTTGGTAAACACATTTAAGAATTAAATAAATATTTTCAATATTCTAAAAACTAGAAATCTTTCATGCTGGTGTTCGCTCTTGAGAGCGAACTCTCTATGGTTATCTCTCTAGTTCCTAAGATTCCTAATAAACTAACACGGCAAGCGGACTGGAACTCGAATGGATATGATCAAACTGAGCTAAAAACTCAATCTGCTTAAACTGCTTCTTATCCTTCGGTGATCGGAAGAAAACATTGCAATAGCATTTGGTGGACTGTAGACCCACCCAGCCAATCGAGACTATTTGCATTGAACTTTTTATAGATCCTATAAATATTTGCCCCAAATCGTAGTATCCGCTTCGTTTTATAAGTTACAATTTTTTGCGCCTCTTCCGGAAGGATCGCTTTCTCTTCCAAAATTGAAATTTGACTATCAACTTTTTACGAAGTGGGTGAAAAGGTAGAGCTAGCCACTTAACCGAGGATATAAATACATCTTATGTGGTGACCGATGCAAATATGCTACGAACGACAAGGCATACTTAGTATGCCTCCTTTCTAAGAAGTGGAATGCAAATATAAATCTTTGCGAATAACTTAGAAACTGTGCACATGTCGAAGTAAAGTTTGTCATAAGGCGTCACTGCCGGCGCCGTCTTGCTAACAATAAACATTTACATCTTTAATTTTAGCTTAAGACAATCAATCGTCTATTTCTTGCGAATCAGCAGCATTTTCGCAATTGAGTGGACCATTGGCACCGTCAGTTCAAATATAGCACCAAATGCTCGTTCATTCTGGGTTAAGAAACTTTTTGATAATTCGCTCTTGGTGTGCTCGTTGTCCAAGGTGCAACAGAGAAATTTCATCTGGAATTAATAGTCACGTATCCAAGAATGAACCCATTCATATTGGACGAACGCAACTGAAAACCTCCTCGATCCTTTTCTATATAACCTCTTATTTTGAAACGTCTTTATATACATAACTGTAGGTGCTGTAGAGTATTCAACGGTGGGCCGTAGCTCACTACAGTGTTTCCACATGCTTCTAAGTAGAATTCTTACTCAGCTAATATTTTGACATTGAATATATTCTTATAAAGATATGATGATTTATATGTAAAACGTTCAAAAATTAAATTAGCAGCAAAATTTTAAGAAGTGTCTGAGTGTTATTAAGAGATTTTTTTACAAAAAAACTTTTCAAAATTTAATGAAATTAAATTATATTCGTTAACGTTGAAATAACTTCAAACGCCATTAAAAAGGAAGCAGGATCGAAGAGCATAAAGACAAACTTAAATGCCACTTACACGAGGTGGCAAGAATAAATTAACGAAAACCTAATTTCCGTTTTTAAAAAGATAGAAAAAAGAGAATTGAGGGAATAGGAAATAAAACAATTAAAAACAAAGAATAAAAATTGTGGAAAAAATGATTTATAGTTAAGGAGGCGAGGTGCAATCTTCGTGAAGCAACTTTTGAAAATCCATAATCTTTGATCAATGGTATATAAAAAGAACCACAAGACTCTTTACTATGTCTATATTTGTACTGAACTATTAGAGGGGCAAAATTTTAAACTAAACACCTTTTACCCGGGTTGCTGGTTGTAAACATAAATGTTCCATCCAATTTAGAATGCCGGTGATTCTGTGTTTGAGTGAAATTGTCAAAATTCATGGTATTGCGAGTTTTCAGAATGAAGAAATTCGGCCCCGTACCGACAAACTCGCCTAGGAAGGTTTAACAGATCTAACATGAAACATGCTGTCCTTGATTATCCACAGACATGAGTCCTTCCGATAAATCCTGAATGTAATTCCTAACTGATTGTTAGTTCGAGGAGGTTTTCCATTTTAATTGCGACAACGAAAAATTGGAGTATTGTGAATAGATAGCCCTAACAGGCCAGCTTGCTGCACTGAATGCATATCTCGCTTAGGAGATAACGGTAGTAATGCTTGGCAAGACAATAGCTTGAATAAAATATTTCGTGCTTTTTGCTTTTTTATTTCTTCTTATTCGTACTAGCAATAACTTGCAAGCTTCTGTATGAATAGTTTTGATCACAATGACGCAAGCAAGAGATCATTTACGAAAAGGCGCATAAATGGGACTGAAGCGCTCAACACACAATAAGTACTATGCTATTGTATCGTGCGTCATGTGCTTAAATATCGAAATATGATTCGATTGCCACCTATTTGCGTGACGTGGTGACTGTGAGAAAGGAGTGAGAAAAGAGAAAGAAGTTGGGAGGTGGTGGCCGCAGCGTAGTGGATGTGGTCCCAATCGATATGTGTTTCCCGACTGGGCGCTCACTATAGCTATCAGCAAAGTGAAATCTTCCACGCAGCGATTTGAACTCGCGAACTTACTTACTTGGCTGCTCATGCGAAGAGTAGTGGAGCATATGTTGCGTTGCCTCGCTGGAGTAAAAGCTATATGAATATCGTTCATTGTGTTCAGTCCCTAAGTCCGTTTGATGCATATTGCTGGCCTTGTGAAACCAAACAAAGAACATTCCGTAAGGAACTTGGGCTCTGTTGTGTTTTACTCTATAGTTCAAGCTATCAATTTTCCGTAAAATTAGATAAAAGGAAATCTCTGCAATCGAATAAAGACATGTGTTTATTTAACTAACCTACTGTTAGTTATTCAAAAAATGATAGAACCGGGCACAGCTGGCGACTTGCGTGAAGATTGACAACAGTTCGCAGAACATCTCACAGGATAAAACGGGATTAGTATCTAAAATCTTACAATGAAATTTGGTATTGCTGGAGCTTATTAGTAGGAGGACATCAAAGGGCCGAGTCAAGAGGGACGAATCGTAATATTCGAATGAATCAGACGAGAAGCGGCATTCCTGTAAATAGTTTGAGAATAGATTTCCCAAGAATTATAAATAAAACCTACACTATCTTAAAACCCATCATTCAGTGACAGGACCTTAATTTGAAAAGAAGTCGGATGAAGCCGTAACCTCCAACGAGCTTTTCACGTTATAGTATTTAAATTTCTTGTGTTCGCTTGCGTCTTTGTATTATTAAAGGCGTAAGTTCTAGTCGAAGATTCGGAATGCGAGTTTCAATTTAATGTTTTACATCCATCGAGAATATACTGCTTTGAATGCATTGCCGCAAAAGCATTGACAAAATTAATATGCTCTTCCTTTTAGACAATGCACTTGAAATGTTCAGGAAAAGCCTGCGGGCGGCCGGTCTGCTTATGATGCGTCATTATCAAGTTCAGTTTTTTGCGGTGTTCGGATTCTACACACAATGCACTAAATTTGTATTTGTAATCGTAATTTTGGTAAATTTTATCAACAATCGAATTATCACTGCTATAATGACTGTCAGTTGTGTGCTAAAGTGTTCAATTTAGTCAGTTAATGCGTATAAACAATTATTTGCCTCCAAATATTAAACATTAAAAGCATATGTGTGTGGCGAACTATTAAATAATTATACTTTTCACATTAAACTTCCGATTCTATCTCATTTTGTTTACAACAATAAATTAAAGTCATTTTCCTAATGCGTTTCATCCATAAAATCATTTGAAATTTATGATGCGTTGTGAGTGTTATATCAACCACAGGAGGTATATTAAATTTATCAAATGTTTTCAAAGCAATAAACTAAGAAATACATAGTGTATATATATATACGTTTTGGTTGATTCGTGAATCGATTTAATGTTACGACTGGTTTAGAGGTTGGGTGATATCAAAAGGGCTTTTCTGAAAGTCAAGTAACTTTTGGCCTCTTCTCATGCATCAGCCGAAGGCATTTTCAATGTAATTAAGTTTTTTGGTTTCAAAAGAAACAAAAATTCTCCAGTTTTTCTCGAAAGCATGAGTATGATGTTTTGTTGGGAAACTTTAGGGTCAGACAACAGTGTACTTTAACATATCAAATGTAAATTTACAGACACGACTCAAAGATGATGATAATATTTGCAACACCCAAAAAGGAAGCTTCATAAATTATATATATTCTTGTTCCGCACCAATCTAGTCGTGTGCGTCCGTCTTTATGGGTGTGTTCTTGTCACTCTTCTGGTTACAAAAATTAAGATATCGAATTCAAATCTGGTAGAAGCCTTGGAAACTTTTCCACGCAGTTAAATTTTTAAAATAAACTAAATCGGCCAGAGGACTCGCCTCCAGGAGATAGTGAACTGAGAGAACATCTATTTCTTTAAGCAAAGACTTGTCGTTTTTTGTTCTTTGCTTGTAAATGATAAAATATAGAACACTGAAATTTTCTAAATTTCGGCTATTAACTGCTATTAAAAGTGATCAAATTCTAATTTTTCACTTTCCAAGTTAGTCCGTACTTTCTTCACAGGCATTGTCCGTCTAATAACAAAAAAAATCGACTACGATCTGAACATGTTATAAGTAACGACCTTTTCATTTATTATACCGGTCGAACCTTACCTGTCGGTCTATCTGTCTTGTGTTAACGTTTATCTGTGCGTGTCTATCGTTTACCTTCTTTGAGGAAAACGAAACTTTATCTATTGTGTTGTTTAAAGCATTCAATTGAAAGACAAAAGCTATACCCAATATATGTATATATGTGTATGCGTTTGTACATGTATATATATATATGTATATATAGAGTTTCTAATTGATTTACAGTGTACGTTGCAATCAAATCTCTGACATACACGTTACATTAACCATCAATAGACAATCAGTAAGCGACAAGATATAATTGAGATAAATAAATGAACACTTCTCAGCTTTGAATATAAGCTAAGTGTGTGTTTTAGAAAATCTGGTGAAAATTGAATTAAATTTTAAAAATATGTTTCACATTAAATTTGTCGAAGACAGCGAATTGATGCATTTCATCATCCTTCAGTACAACAAGTTTCAATTATATATCAGATGATTTTCCTACCTGTCTGGCAATATGGGAATACCACGCCAAAAAAACTGTAGTCTTTTTGAGGCAAACCAATCGCTGAGCCATTTTGGCCCATTCCCATTAGAAGTAGAGTGCTGCAAAAATTTTTTGAGAATGAAATCGTAATCTTTTTGCGTGATTTCCGTTGAAAATACATAGATGTCTAGAATCACTGAAACCAGTCGCATTCATAAACTGACTACAGATAATATTTTTACTGCGTTTTACGTTACATTGATAGAACGTTATAATATATAAGCAAAGATATTTTTTTACAGGATCGGATGTTAGCCGTTGTGGCCTTATTTACGCTTTGAATATTGTAGCGCATGCGGCGTTCATCACTCGTAAAGACTTTGCCACACTATGCTTTGAATTAATCAGGAAAAGTAAAGCTCTCCACAAAAATCCCTTTTTCTGGCACAAAACCACATCTGTTCAAAGCTCCAAGAAACTATGTTTTGGACTACGGTTATGTGTAGATTAAAGACAATATATTCACATAAAGAAGTCACAGTTTTATGCTATACCCTGCAGTGTTAACTACAATCTCTCGTACCGGACCGGACCGAAGTAATTTGTGCTCCCAATATGGCGGCTCTCCTAAGAGTGCAGAGGTGGTAAATTGAAGATGGAACCGGCCCTTCCTTACAACTACGAGCTAATGTATATTTGGGATAAAAGAGGCTACAAATTGCTTGTTAAATTTTAGGCAAGCATGTCATAGCATTCATTGTAATCGTCGGAAGTTACTGGCTGATCCTATTTTTCTTCGCTGCTTTTAGTTAAACGCAATAAAGGGGCACATAGCTTGCATTTGGTGCTATAGAACGAATTTATGTACGACAAAGCGAAGCTTTTATGCTTTGAAGCAAACGTGATTATTCAACTTTTACCTTAAGTGAAAAGTGAGCTAACTTCAAAACACTTCCTGCATGAGCATGTGTCGTACAACCTTTGCCAGAATATTCCCATTTTGTGTGTTGTAACGCTTCCTGAGCAAGTTTTGTGCATATGATACCGGACATTATTATGTGGAAAAATCAGGATAACATGACTTGTGACATATTGCATATGTCTTTTAGCTCAATAGCAACACTTGTTGTTGATAGTGTTCTCTAATGATGGTTTCATTTGGTTTGAGGGTTTCCTAACATAGTGCATATAGTCGACTCCCTCCATCGTCATGGAGCATCAGAGCTATACGGCTTTGTCGTCAATGTTAATTATACGCCTCGTCTACGTGATGGTTATTTGCACCCTGACTACTGTGTCGCATTATCAATTGAAGACCACCTTCCTTCCAATTAACCTTGATAACTACGGTATTTTCCTTTAAGAGCCCTTCACGCCTTGCGTAACCAAAATCATTGCATGGTACGTAAGAGGGATGACGACTAACAATTCAAATCAATTTTTTTCTTTTAATTTACAGACAACTTTCTAGTATTTTGCAGAAAACGTAGCACTTAATAATATTTGTTTTGCATTTGAATGAAATATTTTGTGCTTTTGTCGAACAGCAATATTTTATTTCACAGGACTTGCACACTGCTGGATCGCATCAATGCGGAGTTATGTACTAAAGTGTGTACACCTCGAACACAGTTAACTGGTTAAAAAGCAAACACAACATGTTCATAAAAACTGGGTATTCTTTTCACAAAACTTTGTTTTATCAAAACTTTCAAGAAATATGTTGTTTTACACTTCAGTATAATAACTTGTTCTGTTACGCACAAGAAAAAGCTAAGGAAAAGGGGAAAGTCATAGCAGCATTCAGCACCTCATAGTATTCATTACGCAAGCTTTTGGAAAGACACAAAAACTAATATTGTTTTTGCATCCTACAACCCCTTGTTGTACAAGGGTATATTAAGTTTGCACGAAAGTATGCAGCACTCAGAAGGACTTGAGATAGAGCCATCCTTTATTATATCAATTGATTCAGAAAACGATTCTAAGCTTATCTGCCCATCTGTCCGTGTGTCCAGCCCCTTTTCTTGTGTTCAGCCTACAGACCGCAATTTTTGAAATATTGTGATGACATTTGGCACATTGTTGTGATTTGGCCCGAAAGGGAACACTATTGAAAACGGTTCGGATCGAATCACTTTTTCGGCCGCTTCCCACATAACGACTTTTCAAAATAGGGCGAATAAGTGCATTAAGCGAAGTGCTGCATGGCATTTACTGGCGAACCGTTGGCCACCAACGTTTTGTTTGTTTTGTTTTTAGTTCGCTTCATATTTTTTGCACAACGAAATAGAAACACTTTTAGATCATATGTTAACCACATTTGTTTCCAGCCCACTTGAAGCTCATTCTTATTATTTATTATTCAATAAAATGTAGCTGTGCACACAATTTTAATTTCCAAGGAAGGATAAAAAGTAATACATTCCCTTGGGTGGAATTTTTTTTTATTCATCGAACTTGAGGCATATATATATGAATAATCAATGGAATTTTCCGTTTTTCATTAGCTGCTGGTTTTTGATTGTTTTTTATTGATTTCTTTCGAGATAGTTTTAATCCTTGAATCGTTGATGTACTGCTGCATACACTTACATTCGTAAAATGTAAAGGTTGAAAATGAAAATTTTAATGCTTTACGGAAGCTTTTTTAATAAGTAATAGAAAATTGATTTGACTGAGATATTCCTTATCTCTACCTCATCGATTATTAAAATCTCCCATAGAAAATTGTAAAACTTTTCGCGCACCTTTGCGAAACTTTCACTTATTTTCGCATGTAACGGAAATTAAAGAGTCTTTGTGGAAAACTAAAGTTCGTTCTCTTCCCTCGCGTTTTTTTCGAAAAAGCATGGACTATGAAATCAATTTGATCAGTGCCTTTATTCATCTGCTTTTTTAAATAAATCTTAAATGAGAAACTCCCAAGTGGGGCATCGTGTAAGTGAAACGTAAAAGCTTGCTATACACCATTTGTACTCATTTCTCTTACTATGCCCTACACCATTTGCGGTATAAATGCATATCAAGTGTATTAAGCGGATGCATGTAACGCCGAGAACGACTTGCTGTAAACCTATCTTTTATTATGTCGATCAATTCAGAATCAGTTTCTGAAGCAATTTAAGTTTGGTTTAAGCCTGAAGCAATTTAAGTTACGGGCCGCAAATTTTCGATATATTTTGATGTGATTTGGTATGAAAATTCTACGAATCGAAGCACTTTTTCGACAACTCCCCACATGAAGCATTCGTTTTGTGAATAATCGTTACAAACTTGTTAAAGTTTATTTGCCATATTTTCAAGCCTTTTTGTAGGTGTTCTCACACTGATGTCATATACACAGATTTCAGCAAAGGGCTTAACTTAGTTAATCATAAATTATTGGTCGTTGAACTCCTGGCGTTGGGTTTTCCTTCGTACTTGCTGAAATGGATAGGTTCTTGTCTTCATAATAGGTAGGTTTCTTTTCAACTCCATTACATTTTATGAATTTTCCGTGAAGTCAGGTGTCCCTCAATGCAGCAACATATCTCAACTTAGATCTCTCTTCGGCGATTAAGTTAAACCATATCTTGATGTACGCTGATGATGTCGGGTGTAGACAACTTGGACATATGGTGTTTGGAAAATTTTATAAAATTAACTCTCAAACAATGCAGGAACCTTTGCTTCTCTAGGCGAATTCATTTACTACTGAGTATTTCGTTAACTCACGCAAACTGGCAAATGGGGATTCATTTATTGATTTAGGGAAATTCGTCGTTTTAGTCTGCGCATTGAGCTGTCTATAAAGAGAGATAGATCTGTAGGTGCTCTTTCTGGCTTTTATAGGTGCTATGTTGACTCCATAGAGTCAGTTCAAAAACAATTTCTTGTTTTTGTCTTGAGGAATTCGGGTTGGGACTTGCTTCTTCCGTTGCCACCTTATGAGAATACATTCGTTTTGCTGGCCTTACCCTCATTGGAGAAACATCAACTCGAGTATTTGTTTATGTAAACTGGATTCCATTTGCTTAATGTTTTTCTTATGTTTCCTCTAGTATTTTGTATTTCTAAGTGTTACAAAACAAACAAGAAACATGTGTTGGCCATAGAAAATAGTTAATTGAAAAGTGCAAGAGTGCAATTTTTTACATGAGCTCAACATTTTACGTTATAGCAGTAAAACCACATCCCATTTATGCATTTGAAATTTATGTATAAATATTTATGTGCGCATTTATCTGCTTTTAAATATTTATATATATCGTCTGTATTAAAAGATAAATTTATCACTGCATTGCTTTAATTTGTATACTCGTTGTCTTCCTTCACTTTACTTGAATATTTATATATATATATATTTATAATATATATATATATATATATATATATATTTATGTGTGTGTGTGTGTGTGTATTTAAAGGAACTTTTCAATTTCAGAGAAAGAACTAAACTTTTAATTGAATTTTTCGTATTTAGTTAGAAAATACGCAACAGATATTAAAGAGTTCTTATTATCCCTTTGCTAGCAACCGATTTTTCGTTCTATTTTGTCATTTAGAAGAAAAAAAAGGACGAAAATTATTTCTGATTTTGTGTCAAATGCAACGATTTTACATATAGGAGTATGTAGCGGAATGTAAGTACCAAACTTATGTACCATACAGTATGTACGTATGTTGAATAAAAATAATTTGTATGCGATTTTGTTTAAGAGCTAACTTCGCCGCACTTCTTATTTTTGATTACCTAGCAAAAGCAAGATCTCTTGATTGAATAGGTTGTACGTGACATCTGTGTTTACTAGTACAGGAGGTTCTGTTAGTCCGTGCTTACCATTGTCCATAATAAAAGGAAAATGACTTGAAAGAGAGGGAAGTACCGCTAATAGGTATTGAGCCTATTCCTATTTTTTCTTAGGCAAAAAGAAATTGTGTTTAGCTAAACCAAAAGAGAAGAATTGCAAAAAGAACTAAAGACCTATAGTGCGTTTGTACGATACGAGGGTGAGTCTTGCTCTAGGCAATTCAATCCATTCTCACATATCCACTGACGGACTGAAGCATAAATTCCCGAAGCACAATAAAACAAGGGACCCGCGAGACTGTAGAAGAAAGAAAGCAGTTGAGCTCCAATTTTCATACGAGAGGTCGGACTGTGAATTAGGAGAGTTAGCGATACAATATCGAAGGGAACACACGTACATCGGACAAGGTAGAAATTAAAAGTTGTCCGTGTAGCGTGGTATGACGCAGTCGTGAATCAGCTTCTATTCTGACTACTTTTTGTGTGAAAACAAAAGAATTAAATAAATATATATACATAACGATGTAATTATACATATATTTACTGTAATTACGATTTAAAATGCATAAAAATTTAAGTTAAAATATTAAATAAAATTATAGATACATACCTGTGGAAAATAAAAGCATTTATATACATAACACATATTTATAGTAATTATGAGTGAAAACGTTAACGAGTGCATCAAATATCAGGTATACTTTTTTTTCGAAACTGCCGCTACTGCGATAGACATCTGTGTCAAATTTCGCATCGTAAACATAGTCCTTCAGATGTAAAGAACAGCATTTTTTTCGACTTTTACGAGTGTGAGGAGATGATTTCTGGCCCTCAGTCGGTCATAAAAGCCGTTATTACGAGAGGTAACACTTGGAACTACACATACGACATGGAAACAACCGAGCAAACATCGTTGTTGATAGTGTTCTTCGATTATCGTGGTACGAATCCCTTACGCCGGGCCAAACTGCTAACAAGGAATATTATATGCGTGTTATACGTCGTTTGCGTGCAGCTATTCGCAAAAACAGGCTGGAAGAGACTGGAAAAGGAAAACTTAAATCGATTTTAGTTTTTGGGTACATATAGTAAGGTGAACCTAACCTAGAATTACAAGCATCAAATAAAATTACGTAAAATACAACCCTTATACTTACTTACGATATAACGTGCAAAAGCTTAATCTGAAGAAAATACAAAAAAAAAAAGAAGAAAATATATGTTTACGCTCCTAGAGTCCCACATATATTAAAACAATTACATACACTTATCATCTAAGGCTAATCAAAAACTAAAAAAAAAGATGCAACAATAGTAGACACTTATCCACCAGCTGCTCAAAACATACCTTAAGCAAAAGCCCACGTGTTAACACCTACCTGTTTAAACAGAAAACGATACCTGAAATCACTTATTACATAGCTACACAATACATATATGCATATGCAGTCAAAGTATATGCGAAAAGGGATTCCTTGCATTTTTTGTATATGCTACGTGAACAGTAATATAAGTAATCCGGATAAAGTGGCAAGGTGCAGCGTAATGAAGAAAAAGGATTGGATTTATAATCAAAGAGACGATATGTTGCTGGAAATAATGAATGATGAGATAATTGATAATGATTATGATTCCTTTTCCTTAAAACTCATATTTCTTTTGAAAAAGTGAATATTCAATTCCATAGCATGTGCCGTTCAACAAAATAAGTTCTCTGTTTTAGTCTGGATAGGATAGTGTGTGGGGGTGGTGACACGTGGAGGATAGGTACACAGTAGTGATACTAAACAGTAGTGACCTAACGGATGGATGGATAGACAAGTACAAGTGAACATGTAGCCGGA
Organism: Glossina morsitans morsitans; assembly: GCA_001077435.1. Classification (NCBI taxonomy): domain Eukaryota; kingdom Metazoa; phylum Arthropoda; class Insecta; order Diptera; family Glossinidae; genus Glossina; species Glossina morsitans. The sequence goes on along the minus strand of CCAG010006414.1, from coordinate 35,224 downwards.
GAGGCATGAAGTGGGACAACTCGAGCATATCCAATATATTCGTCTAAGTTACATTTAGTTTAAGTTCATTTTCCCTTTTCTTTTGCAATGCGCCTGAGCTAATCAGAGTGAAGTGTAGTATCAAAACTCCATGGGATGTCCCAAAATTTACGCAAAATTTATACTGAATAGAAATTTAGAAGATTTATCCCATATAGGAAGTCTCTTCAAAATATCTCAAAAATCGCAACCTATAGTTTGAACCTAAAAATTCATGGTCAGACGGACAGACATGCTACAAACGATTCGGGATATGATTCTAAGTCCTAAGCGCTCAGTTTTACATGCTCCGGATATATTCACACAAACTTAACTTAAGCCATACTATCGTAAATGATGTACTCATTTCAAGAAACTTCCATCGCGAAATTAAAGCAACAAACTTTATATCTTTTGAGAATTGTGAGTCGATTAGGACTATCGGAGGATCTAGACTTTACTTGAAGCATGGCTATCTGTTCGAAGTTCCAAGCTGACTGACGAAAGTGTTGTTAAAATTCGAATTTTGGAGATTGTTTCAGTTTTTTAGTTACTATAAGAAACCACGCCATCCTTCAAATGTTATTTATTGCTTTTAGCCGATAACGAACTTTGGGATGAGTTGAAACATAGATAACTCCGTTATCATTTATATATCCTCTTAAAGTATTGTACGACGAGATGTTACAAAGCAAAAGTGAATACTTGTATATATTGACCAGCATGCGATTGTTAGCAAAATAATATGCAATAATTTTTTATGTCAATAACATTGAGATTTTCTCATAAGTCTTGTTGAAAATGAAAAAGAAGAAAAATAGGAGGAGGTGAACAATAATCAACATCATGGCCAAAAACATCATTCATTCTTTCGTTCAGTGTTATCGACATCGTTCACATTGTAAGCAACAGGTTCAGTTATTCGCAGAACTTGATAACTCTGTTGTTGTATAGATAGATAAAGAGGCGATGGTCTACCGCAATTGTGAAGACAGTTGTGTGCGCTGGGCGGTTTAATGGTTGATCGGGTGAGTTTGTGTATGCGTTAGCCAAACAGCTTATTGTGATGTTTAGTTTTGTATTTTTTTTTTTTTTTTTTTTTTTTTCATTTGGAACCTATACACAACAGAATGGTTTTTCCATTATCTCTAGCTTAGTACTTGGTCACGTAACGGATGCTACACCGGGGACAAACTGGCACATACATATACATAAGAAGATAGCTATGTAAACCCACATATACACACATTCACACATAATATACACTAAGATAATCGGTTAAAACTTTAACATGCACACACATACATTCACGTATCCGTTGGTGTATTTATAGAGAAGAACATTGTATTCGATGGTTTTATTTTTATTTTCATTTTACACTCGTGCAGCGGTTTGAAACACTTCATGGCCATCAAATATAAGTGCAGTAGTTAGTTGCTGGTAATGATTTTAACAACAGTTATCCTTACATTGTTATAAGTAAGCATGTTGCCTGCCTGTACATGTAAGTTTGTAAAAAGATAGCATAGAAAACAAAGATGATGACGATGTGTGTAAAACAGAGAAAAGAAAAAAAGGAAAAAATTATTTTTACACCCGCCAACGAATAACAGCGGTATGCTAAATTTTGCATTCCGTCTGCAGCACTTGGGCATTACTTCCATCTTTCATCGTAATTTCGATTAAGTTTAAAGTTTTTATTGTAAAATTGAAAAATGCTTGCGTGCATAGAACGATTGCTTGAGCTTGTAAACTGACTACGGAAATATGGTGAAATTTTAACATCAAATAGAGTCAGTCTCTTAGCTTGATCTGGAGGATCTAGAATGTGTTGAAAGTCGAAGGCTGTATATTGTACTTGAAAAGGTTAACTCGAAGGAGTAAAGAAACTATGGTCAAAGGTTTTCATTTGCATTTACACTCATAAAAATTCATCAATTCTCGCAACCATCGAACTTGGCACAAGTTGTAGCAGAGAAACTTCTCGATACGCAAACTCTTATCGTACATTTTTAAATAATAATTTGATTCACTTTGATTATATTTACAGGATTTTTAAAATGACCTCACCAGCTACTCAAGGGGATATAAATCTCTTGCATGCTTCCGTTTTATCAATGGTGGAATTCGATGACGATATCTTCGCCGCTGGCAACTGCTTTGATTGGAATGAACATCCGGCACAGCCGGGTTTATTTTGTCCTTTTGCTTACCGTTTACCGCCACCGAATTTGGGTGCAATTCTAGCCAAAGATTTAGCAATGGAATATCATTATCTGGGCAACACTTCAGAATGGTTCTTTCAAGCGCGTAGAAATGCTGAAAAAGTGATAGCACGCAACGAACAATACTTGAAAGGTTAGTGAACGTAGAGAAATACAGAAAGTCTTGTATGATAATAATAATAATAATAATAATAATAGTAATAATATTGATAATGATAATGAACATATCGACGTTCGACTGCTGCCTTTGTTGGCAATTCAACATTTGATTAACTTTTATGCTGTTTGATTAGCAAAAGAAAGGAAGAAGAGAAACGCTCCTCGGTTGTAGATGTAAAAAAAATATGTGCACATACACAGAGTTAAATACCACAATACATTCTGCCGATTTCTCTTATTTTCACATGCAAGGCATGTAAACGATTACAAATACTTTGAAATTACAAAAAAAAGAAAAAACATTTCTGGACTTTGAAAGGAAGAGTATTTATAACCTATACGAAGAACATTTTTTTCCCGCATTCACTTTTAATTTTTCTTATTTTGCATGTTATTGCATTGCTTTTTTAAATTATTTATTCTCGTTCAATATATCAGAAGTAGAAAAAATTGCGAATTTTTAATTTATTGATAGACGGTTGTTCTAATCAAAATGTTAACCCTTTAACTTCTATTAAATTTAGTGCAGCAGCATGGCCTCATTATAAATTAGCTTTACCGCTCTACTATGCTTAAAGATATATAAACTGATTACATTCGGTTTAAGCCGAATCTCTCAGTAGCTATCACTTTCCTTGCAGCACTCATTGTGAGCGCATAGGCCCTAACTCTAACCCTAAAGATGGTACTCAACAAATTTTACTCAACAAATTTAGATATACACGGACACTGCTAAACTAATGGTTCAAAAAAAGGTGACGTTTTACATTTCTCGAATTATGTTCACTTATTCTTCAATATCTGTTTTGTCCCCTTCAGAGCAATCCCTCTTAGATATAAGGCACTTGTGCCAGCGCTTTTTCCAATTCTCAAATCAATTTCGATATGCCCTTTTCGGTACGGCCTTGAGCTCGTTCAGCGATGCGGCCTTTACCTCCTTAATCGTGGCAAAACTCCATTCTTTCGAGGATCTTTTCAATTTTGGAAACAGAAAAAGATCGCAATTCTCTTGTTTCGTCCCCCATTACGATCCTTTCGAATAAACCTGGATTGCCCTTGACGTCATTGAACAACGCCTTAGCGATGCTCGCACGATTGGTCGTTTGGTTAAAATTTTGCACTTTCGGAACAAGGTTCGCAGTCCACCTTCTATGTCCAACACACCGGAAAAATTACATGGAATGGGCCAAATGATATGCCAAGATCCTCATAAAGTTTTCTAATAGTTATTCAACAATTCTTCATAAGAATTTCCTTCACTTCACACTCGTGCAAACATATAATCAACATAACGTACAAGAAGAGGTAACATTTAAGGCGACGCCAAGAGCAGGTAGCAGACTACTTTAGTACCTAGCTTGATAAAATCGGAAAAGCGTAGACTGTCAGAAGCGATTTTAACCATCCAAAGCCAAAGACAAACAAAGCCTCTGACAGCAATCTATTCATTACGTTTGTCGTGCCCAAGGCGTATATCATTTCACAAATTTAATATTCCGTCTGTCGTGCAAATTTCTTTGGATTTCATTTTATTTGTTCACCTTTTTTTTCTGTTGGTTTTCTATGCACGTACATAAGTGCTTGCGTACAAATTAAATTATAATTACCGGGATGCGAATTTATTAATTACTGTTTACATGACGGCTGTAGACCGCAACATAAAATATACTACAATTTGTGGTCAACAAAAAAAGGAAAAAAAGTCGAAAAACGAAAATAATGAAATGCAAAAAGAACAAAATTATCCATCCATTCCTCGCTACCTGCATAAATATAACGTAACAACAATTCACCTCAACATTTTCCCTTAAAAAATTTTGCTACCGCAACAGGATTTATTGATTTCATGACCACGTACACATGTACGAGTTGGAATTTTAATTTATTTGTTTCTAAACCAAACCTTTTTAAATCCATTAGTTTGGGAAAGGATGCATTTTACTCACGCAGTTACATGCAATCCCCAAAGGCCTACACAAATTATATGTAATACGTGGATAGGTATTTTTATTGGAAGCCCGCAATTTTTTCAATACGTCCTATAAGTTTCAAGCAACAGATAGATCGAGGAGATTACTTGAAAATGTACGTGTGTATAGGGAAAAAGAGTTGTACAAAATCATTACAAACGATCTACAGGCTATTGCACGCTTGCAACACTTACTGTACCTTCTGTGTTCTTGACCACGGCGAACGATAGAATCTTCGAAGTTATGTGCGAGTGTAAGGTGACCATCTTGTTTTTTTTCTTGGAAGTCGTTTTGTTTATACTCAAATTGTATCCTCGAAATGTTTTCTGAAAATCGAGGCTTAATAGATGAGCTCCTTAGTTAAGGAGGAAAGATCGCTGTAACAGCCTAAAAAAACTGATTCTGACTTTTCTTTCTTTTTCGCGAAAGAAACCCTAATAAGAAAATAACATTGTAGCCAAAATGCCATATTTGATGATAGGAGTTTTCATGAAAATTAGTCGACTTTCTAAGAAACAAAATTCTAAAGAAAGGGAAAACGAAGTACAGCTAGCGAGATTAACAAGAATTGGCAGAAAAGTTAGCGGGAGAACGAAATAACAGATTGCACGAAGTGTATCAGCAATTTGAAGGCAAAGTGCTCGAAGGGAAGGTTGGCGATGCGATAAGCCAGCTTGATGTCAGACTGAATGCCGTGGAAAAAATAGTTACTAAAGTAGTGACACAGGTTGATGCGTAGGAGAAGAAGAAAAAATATGGGGAACGTTGAGCCAGTTTGAAACCTTGCGGAATGAAGTCGGCGTCTTAAAGGAAACAGCTGCTAAACCATAACTTAGTGTTGGAGACAGTGCTTCTAAAAGTGAAGCCCTCATAATTGATGGCGACTCCCACGTGCTGCGTAAGGAACGTCTGAAGGTGTAGCATAAAGATAAGAAGATATCGTACGTAAACGCGTGAAAATGCTAAAGTTGCAAAATAGTTGAGCACCTTGCTCGTGAATGCAACTTTCGCTACATGGAATTGCGTTTTAGACTACCCGCCAACTAAACGTTTTTTTGCATATACCTATTTCTAACAAAACGGATCATTTTGATCTCCTTTCCTTATGAAGTTGCAGATAAGAAGTTTAAATTTGACACAAATACTCCTAGATTGGTTAAAAACGAATCTCTTCTGATTTGTTGACATGCACACTCGCAATACATTAGAAAGTGCGCAAGTCACAATACATCGAAAGAGCGCCGCACATTTGTCACATTTTCACTTATAACTTTTGATCCCGCCAAGATATCGCCAAAAACCTGTGACCGACATGTTTTCTAGGATTACCTTCACGTCCACTCCAACAATGATTATAATTGGCTTATTAACCTAAATTATCGATAAACCTTTAATTCCAATTTATTTACACTACGGACCATTTTTAGTGCAAACATTCTGGTAAAAGATTTTTCAAAATATCTCTACGGGATCGAAAGTGAGAGTCGAAACCATTGAAAAATTGTCCAAAATTCGAAATTGTTTCGGTTTCTAATGTAATATAGACGTGCAATCATTCTGTAAGGTTGGGTAGTTAATCGACTAAAGAATGCTCGCCCCAATTTCAGCTTCTTATCTTCAATTTGCTGCCTGGGGCAATTTTACACAGAAAGGGGATCGAAAAGAACCCTTTTTATCTTGTGTCTCCTTATTGTGTATGAGACAAGTCGATATAGATGGCATGCGCTTCATATTTCTTGATATTACAAATCGAAGGATGAATCTTTTATATCAACAATGCTTGTAAAATATGTTTTCTGTTTAGTTTTTAAATGTTTGTAGTTTTATTGTAGTAGATACTGTGTAAACATAATTAAAAGTTTAATTAACACAGATTTTATGCATGTGTATTACAACTCTTTTGTGTTTATTTATTTTGCCTACATATATATTTATAGTAACATAATCGAATACCATATTAATTATTTTAAAATGAGATAATAATCAAAAAAAAAACATGAACGACATAATTTCCAAAAATTCGCGACGATTCAATTATTATATTAAAAAAATACTCGTCACGCACTCGCAAAAGCTACATATACAAAGTCCATCTATGTTTCTAGCTGATGTTCTTTCAAGGCACCAAAAACTTGAAGATGTGAAAAGGAATAAGGAAAGTGTTTAAAAATAAGGAAGATATACTATCATGTGGGATAGCTGAGGAGCAGAGTGGCCGAATGTGAAAAGTACGCACTTAGAAGAGTTGACAGCGAACAGATTCCTGTAGTGCTTAATATGAGTACCTACTGTGAGTTAATTCGATAAGCAATAAGCGATGCTCTCAAGGAGTAGAACAATCCCCCTTCAAGGGTTCTTTAAGGGTACTAGTCCGCTCCTGCCAGTCTGACAAAAAAAAATCAATCGAAAATTATTTTGAAGACCACTCTGCAGTGCCACTAAAAGTGGAGCGAAGGCTATAAAGACTGCACTGCGTGCCTTAGCTGCCACTGGGATGTGAGTAGGTTTTAAATTTTGTCTCACGGACGCTCGACAGACAACTACACCTGAAAGAGATGCAGGTGCTTTGCTCTTACAAGGATGGACGGACGGATCAAGCCCACCTTATCGAAGGGTCATATTATAAGCCCTGGGCCATTCTTCACCCCGCTCTACCTACGGTCTCCCTCGGCCCATGATGTCTATGGGAGACCCTCAAGTTGAGTCCGACGACTCCAAAGGCTAACTTCCTCTCATTAATAAAAGGGATATCCATTTAAACAACATTTACAATATTTTATATAATAGAATAATATAATTAAGGAAAGAATTACAATTTCGTTAAGATGTGCGTATAAGAAGAAGATAAAGAAGCAATATATTTAAAAAAATATAACTTAAAAAAATGTATATACAAAAAGTATTTAACGGCCTCTTTTTGTTTAACATTATTTCTTGGCAAAGCTTAGCGAGAGTTTTTGTGGCTGAGCCCTTAATTCAGCCAATTATTAAAAATGTTATTAAGATGTTGTTGTGTAGATATTTATTTATTTATTTGTTTATTAAATAAATGAATAACAGCTCTAAAGCTGTTCTTTTGCTTCATCTAACACCTTTGACAATCTGGATCAGTTGGAAATATTTCTTCTTTATTATTTTAAAGGCGAAGGCTCCACGAAGGGTGTGCATAAGCGCTTCTTTATTTACATTTAACATTCATTTCCGAGAGAACCATTCCTACTACTTTTACAACAAAGCTTTCCTTTACATTGTTAATTTGCACTTGACATCACTGCATGGGTTGATGTGCAAACAGTTTTATAGTTGTGTGTTAAACAAGGTATGCACAATAACAAGAGTAAAATTATTAAATGTTCATTTCTTGTAGAATAAATGTACAGAGAGAAGTCTTATATTTGTCAACATATATTTTCCATGTAGATGTTTGATTTACAAGTTTATTTTTTATTTATTACTCTTACTGCGCTTCGGAAAAATACTCACATATATTAAATAAATTATTTTCTTTTTTCATTTAAATGTCTCGTACAGTGCTTTTGCTCGTCCTTCTATTTGATCAAATTTTTAACAATTATGTTTTGTCTGCTGTTGTTGGTATATAAAAAAAACATCGAGAAAGTTCCAGAGATTTATACTAATACCGTTCTTGTTTTCTCATCGAAACTTTGAATGACTTGTTGCTGTTTTCCGAAGGTGTCCGCAAGTAGTGCTATAAGGTAGTGAAGAAAAATGTGTCTTTGCCATCTGTCTTTAAGCTTTACGTAATAGTGGGAGCTATGCGAGGTAGCGGGAAGGATTTAGGTTTGGGAACCTCTCGATAGAAGCGCCGACAGAAAAAACGACGTATACGAAAAAAGCGACTTTTATTGCTTAACTCGCAAGACACCAGCTTTGAATCTTTACGACGCGTTACGACGTGCAAAGCCAAAATAACAATGACGTAAGCTAAGGGAACTATTCACATGGACCATAAAAGCCCGTTCGGGTGTCAAGTTACAAGATATCGTATGTTTTCAGAATCGTGAATATCGGCCGTATATAATATAAGCCGCTCAATAAACGTTATTAGTACACACCTACCTGATGCTACCTTCCTCGCTGCCACCAACAGACCTTATTCCTCCTGATAAACACTGGATTTTTCCGATTGGCAACCTATTGCCCTCTGGTGCAAGGCGACACCAAACAAATTTGTCGCTTGGAGGGCCTCAAAAGATCGACTATGCTATCTAAACGTAAATGATGCCTTGCCTAAGGAATACGAGAAGTAATGCTTAGCTTAGATAGACAACAGTCTGTATAGTTTGCCTATTATTTTCTATTTTTATTTTTTATTGCATTTAAATAAGCGGCATTCCACTTAAACAAAACGACGTTACCATAAAAAAAGAAAAGAAATGTAATTTTGAGAAGAAACTTTCACAAGATATAAACTATAAAATTAAACACATGCAGTCGTTTGGAAGAAAGACAAACACAATGGAGCAGAGAAATGTTGCAAATAAAAGTAGTTTCAGCGGCTGTCAAGTTCGTGTAGTTTATTAAAAATATGCAAATATATTTTTGTATACCTTGTAGAAAATTTAAAATGAGTGAAAACACTATAGTGAGACGCGGTCCGTCGTTAGATACTATAGGCCACTTTGTTCAATAAACTTGTCCATGTAACAAGCTTTCAATATAAGGTGTTACATCGGAAGTGGTCGAAAAAATGGTGCGATTTGGATCTTTTTAAATAGCACTCGTCCTTGTGCCGAAACTCTTCCGGTTGCCAAATGACCCCAAAATATTTTCAGAGTTGCAACCTGCACGTTGAACACACGAAGATGGACGGACAGACAGACAGATAGATTCAGAAGATAATTCTGAATCGATCGGTATAATAAAAGATGGGCCTATCTCAAGTCCTTTTGTGTTGCACACATTCGCACAAACTTAATGTACGCTTGCACATGCAAGAAAATTATATTCAGTTCACATTGAATTTTTAAATAAAACTCGATAGCTTATATAGTGAAATGCACAAATATTATTCATTAGGTTTATCTCATTAGTAATGGATAAATGGTCCGCGCATAATACACACTATAGAAATGTGTACATACAAATATAAATGTATATTTGTATACGATAATCATAGGTTATTTTCGGTCATTAATTTTCAATTTCTATTATTTGAAATCAATCGCTACGTTATCCATCAATCGTGCAAGCATAGAATAGGTTTTTGCACAAAATGCAAATTAGATATTGATAGATGGATATTGTATTGACGAGGGAGAAAATTATATTTATGCTGTCCTATGCTAAACAAACATTTTTGATACAATATACAGATCACTAATGTTAAGAGTAAACAAAACAATCATATTATAAAGCCTTTGTTTCGTATTCTGCATAAAATTCATAACATTCATGAACGAACAAAAGAAAAATCGAATTTTCCTCAAACTTAACAAGAAACGGAAATGAAAACAACCAAGAACATGATATGCGAACATTTCCCCGAGTGCAGTTATTCACTCCTTTTTATCACAATACATCAAAAATTAATCGACATTTTCGTGCAAACACACACTTTTCATGAAAGCCCACACACTCGAGAATGTCTAAAACATCTTATGATGTGATCCACGTTTAAACAGATTCATGCAATTCTTAAAAATTGTACTATTTTTCAGTTTCCGTTATTAAAAACTAGAAATTAGTGCGCTTTTTATGGTAATTCTTATGTATGTTGCGGTCTAAGAAAAATAACTCTATGATCCATATTCTCTACCGTTAATTTTTTTATGTTCTACTGAACAAATTTTCATCTTAAAATATTATCAATTAGGCCTTTTTGGGATGTAAGGGTTTACATTTCCCGAGAATCTTTATACAAAAATTACAAGATAATCTGCCATCCCCCGTATCCTACGTAACAACCTATGAAAACAAGGAAGTGGTCCGATCTGAATCACTTTCAACAGCGTTCACCCTTAGGCCAAAACACGTCAATGCACCGAATTTCATCATACTCGTCTCGAAGATTACGATGTGTAGTTTAAACACAATGTATGGATAGACATGAAACGGAGAGATGGACAGACAAGCACAGATCGATTCAGAAAATGATTCTAAATCGACCGGTGAACAAACGTGGATTTATCTCAAGTCCTTCAGGATGTTACAACCGGCCGCATAAACTTAACATGTACCACAAGCGGGGGAGGGTATAAAAAGAACTAGTTTTCCTGAAACCAAGATTTCGAGCTTTAGATGATTTACAACGGGCCCAAATCTCATTTGCGTAATAAATCGTATCCTTTGGTGCCTTAACCATCGAAAATCCAGTGGGCTTCCGATGAGTTGACACGTTTTTCTTGTTTTGTTCATCAGTCAGTAACGTGAAAGCATATCTGCACTCAAGATACCTTTCGTTGATTTTCGGTTTGCTGCAAGCGTTTATCATCAGGCTCCTGCACGAACAAACAAATGAAACAAGAACAGCTGTGTGAGAAAACCGTCGCTCGGTCCGTTGCACGGGCATATATCACCCAAGTTATATAAGAAAATCTGAAAAAAAAAAACTTATTTTCTTTCTAAATTTATTATAATCTAGCGACGAAGTTCTTGCTATTAAACGCAGGCGTCAAGCCAAAGAGAGAAACCCGAGCAGTTAAAGAAACAAATGGAATCGATTCCATTATTTACGCTAATCAGGAATATGGGGTCTTCACCATTACTACTGCCAAGCATTTTGTGGTCACATAAATAGTAAATCAAAATAAAGTCAAGGATTACAGTGGCCCGAGGTCAGAATCGAATTAACGTAAATTTGTCGTTCAATTTCTGATGTAATCGCCCTACTGGCTATGCATGTTAAATAAGTTTTCAGCTATTACAAAATCACTAATATTTGACCTCAATAATTAGAAGCAAGATGAACAATTTTTGGTATTGAGAGTATATTAAATTTGCTATTTAGTTTGTAACGTCTTCATATTTGGGCATCTTTGCGACAGAATAAAACTTTTAGGAATAAGTTCAGCTATTTTTTCTCTCTCTCTATTTGTGGATTAAGTCTCATACCTAAGAATATTTTACGCGAGAGGAGTAAGATTTGCCATAAAAATCTAGACTTAGCGTAAAAAATCAAAGGGGAAATTTTCAATGAATATTTATATTATTTATGTGCGACGTAATCAATGCTTTGGCAATGAGTTTATGGTCCATCTGTTATTGAAATCAATATTCGTTTTAAGCCAAGGAGAGCTGTTTTATTTGCTTTTTATGGTTAAATTTTCAATTATTTTTTTTTTTTTTATCTACATGTACATACGCGTATACATTTTTCTCTATTGATTTTTTTTTCTTCTTATTTCTATTCTAATTTTTATTTAGCATTTCATTTATATTCAAATAAAAGCGATGAACGTATCGAGGATGATACGTTGGCGGTTAAATATGAAGACGGCAGATGGTCGAAGCCGTACTATGATTGTGGCGGTGGCAACATATGGATGTTAACATATACGGTGCCATTCTTTGGTTATGAAAATGGAACTTATCATTTTAAGTAAGTACATGAAAACAACAACAACAACAACTTGTTATTTTGCGTTTTAAAATCGTGAAATTACAAGAAATATTGAGAGATTTAATATAAATTAAATATAAAAACAAATTATGAACATATAAATAAATTACAATGCAATAGTATGGGTAAGTCAAATAAAAATAAACAAGAAATTATGTGTGCTCCACTTAGGATCATTTTGCACTTTAGGACCACATTTATTTGGCATATATAGATGGGGCATGTTAGGTAAAGATATGGATAAATAAATATGAAATGTTGGCCGAGATGTTTCATTACCTGCTGGTATGTAATTAGGAAATAGATTTCAACTCTGCGCCCTAAGTTATCGATGAGAATGAGTTGACAATATCTTTTGATTGCTAAAGTGTTTTCAAGCCAAGCGCCTCAATTTTCGGAATTGCGCTGTATGACCTAATTAGGCACATCTATCATGTCTCAACATTCCCTCTTAATATTTAGAAACATGTGAACGCTAAAAACAAGACACATCGACGGACAAATGGAGTTTACTCCACATTTTACTTTTGATCATAAATATATATAAATTGTTCAATATTATTGATGGCGATGATTATGATATTGCGTGGCAGTGTGCTAGGATACAACCGCAGATGGCTGCTTAGTAATAATTAATAGCATTCATATGCAACCCTCCTCTTTATTAATAAAACTAACGTAAAAGCTAAGAGTTGAGTGAAACAAATAAGAAAATTATATTCGGTTGTGACCGAATCTTTTATTCCCATCACCTCTATCTTCTCTTATCTATTTTGAATATAAACCAAGAATTTCATGGTGTGAACAAAAAGCCTAGACAGCAGGGGTATCCTCAATTTGTTTGCACTGCAGGTTTGTCCTTTCACTAATTTAGCTCATTGTCAATACCAACTTGCGTAGAAGAACTTTCAATGGTTTTGCTTAATTTTAAGCCGGCATTGAACGGGAGAATATTTTCTACCGGCGTTATGCAGATAGGTAGACGGACAGAGGGACAGATGAACGAACAGATATGCCAAATTTTCAGATATGATATTGGTTAAGAATACGTATGGTTTATAAAGGGGTTGAAGTCTCCCTCTTCGTCTCTGCTTTTTGACAAAGAAAAGAAATTTTGATACCCTACAATATCGGATGGGCGTGACCGATGTTTTCCCTCGTGGGAGGCGATTGAAGATATGAAAGATGTAAAAAAGCTGGCACGACCATCCAATCAATACCGTACATTTCCCCTTGATACAACTCTTCATTGCATAATAATATAAATTAAATCTTCTTGCCCTTCAAAGGGCAACCATTACGTGGTCGAGGAACCGATGTTAATTTTCTTGTCAAATGTAGTTTTTTAAAGTTCAAGTTGATGTTTTTATAAATTTAATTGGATTTGTCAGTTTTGTAGTACATTAAAAAGACCCTGAAAGCTCTTCGTAATGTGATTTCAATTTTCGATTATTGGATAGTCTTTTTTTCGAATTTAGTTCTTTTCAGAAACACATATAGACACACTGAAGTGCGTTGCCAGCCTGAGGTTTTCAAGTAAGTCTTTGATGATTTCATCCTCAAAAGGCGAGACTGTGCGTAGTCCCTAATTCGTTTTCAGTAAACTTAATTTTTTTATTTTTTTTGTATACCTGTTTTCATTATCATTTTGAGAAGTCCGCAAAATAGATCAAATCTAAATATATTCCCATAACAATTTCTATCCTTGTAGGAACGAAAAGTATATGAGAGGGGGTTCAAAATATGGTCCAGGTACCCCAACCAAATTTTCCGCTCTCATCTTGTATGTGACTATATCTTTTTCATAGGAAATTTGTTTCCATATGACGACTTTTTCGAAACAGAGCTTTGCTAGAAATAATCCGATATAAACTTTTTTGAAAACATAATCAATATACGGAATTTTATCAAAATGTCTCAAGAATTTTGACGTGTAGGTTGAACACAAAACCATAAAGACAAACATTAGGCAGATAGACAGATGGACAGACGGTCTTAAAATCAATTCATTGATTAATTGCTTCTGAATGGATTGTCCAAACGGTCATCCATAATAAATTCTTTTCGCTATTACATATATCTGTATATCGTACCACATCTTAGCACAAGTGCTATGTGCTATAAAATAAAAGAATACAAAAGCATTCTTACGTCTGCGCAAATGCTTCTTATTCCTTCACTAAATTGTGGCTTAAAAGGCCAGAAATTGCAATTATTTCTTTCGTGAAGAGCACGGAAATTACACGGTGGACGGAGATTTGTCCTGTTCATATGTAAAGAGAAAAACTGAAGTCATCTCAATCTTAATTTCGCATGAAAAATATGGAAAAATATGGAAAAATGGAAATTATTGCGGATGCGATTGACTTAACCTTTATCAACTTTTGTTACAGGCCATAAAGAGAATAACAGAAAACCATTGTATTCCTATGTTCTTACGATGGATGATAAAAACGAAGTAAATTTAAATTCATTTTTATTGTAGACTTGTTTTAAATTCACCGTAAATCTATAAAGTAAACTTGAGTTTAATAAAATAATGAAATACAGAATACACACAAGCAGCTGAGTGTATTCAAACCGTTCCAGTGAAAGTTTATAAAAATAAGCAAATGGCCGATATACGACTTCTAGTTGGTTGGTTCATAAAAATGGAGGCAAAACGTAATATTAATAACTGTGCGTATACACACAGTTTGTTTTTAAATCTCCTTCCCTTGGCATTTTCTCTTCGCCTAATCCCTCTGTACACTTCACGCAGTGAACATTGTTTAAATATTGTAAAGCAAACAGAAAAAGAATTATTATTAAAGTTATTTCTCTCAGTTAGCTTGTATTCGGTCGGCGGTAGTAGTAGTGGCAGTAGTAGTAGTAGTAGTAAGTCAGTCCATTAAAAACATAAAAAACGAATTAAACTGAAACTCATAGATTTACCAGAAACACAGAGGTAACGGTATACATATAGATGTATGTAACATATATATTCATGTAAATGTAGTTTATGTGCATAGGAGAGTGCGTTTTATTGTAGTTGAAAGAACATCGAGTGTTTTCCTGTTTTCGTGAATACAAACTGAGTGCCACATCCGTTTCCTTTGTTAACAATGCTTTGCATTTAAGTATCGGGCGTTATATCTGATGTATATGTATATATACAAACACCCGCATACACGTACACATTTCATATTTTTTATTTATTTACATTAACTTACACACACACACATGGATATACTTAATTATTACACATTCGAGTACATTTTATACATGTTGCGTTCAAAATGGCATTTATTCAGAGTAAAATAACATAACAAATTAACTGAAATAAAGAAGTGAAGGATTTATTTGCGTTCATTTATTCACAAGAGTGCAAAAGGTATCCGTTTTTTTTTTTGCTGGCTACGAGGAATTACAAAATTTCAGAATTGTTTTCGAAATTTCAATTAAAATTTTTCTTTTGCAATATTATGTTAAGTGGCTAAAGAAAGTATTAAGCCTCTGGCAAACGATGTTAAACGAAACGTTGTATCAAAAAGTTTTTTTAATCTTTACATTCATAGGTACGACATTGTGTCGCGAAACATCTCGCAAGACTACGTTGCACTTATCAGAATTTGTTTTGATCTTTTTCTTAGCAATAGCCAGAAAAATAATTCATTTCCTTTTCTTCTGAAAATTGCAATTCGTGGCGAATGGTGAATCGTAAAAAAAAAGCCGGCAATATTAGCAGCAGTAACAGTGTTTGCAGAAATCTTACAAATTGTAAATTTCGTGCACTGAACGCAACGAATACTAACGTTTGCATTAACAGCTCGCGTTAAAAAACATAAAATAAATTTGACAAAAATGTTAGCAATAAAAAGATTTTTGAGATAACCCGATATAGAATATAGAGCAAAGAAAGCAAAAGTTGTGCTTATTTTAGTTGATTTTAAAGAAGAGCGCCATTAAAGGTCACTGTACGCTTTGCAAACCTAGACATAGACACCAAACTTCTTGTAAGCGCTTCAAGTGCGAAAGAATTAAGTTTAAACAAAACAGATTTGAGTGGCAATGAATGGGAAGATTGTGTACAAGTCGAACCATGCGTCCATTTATCCTCGCTTTAATGGGAAACAAAGGTTCAACAACAGCTCAATTACCTGTGCAAACAGGGGTACATTTGCTGTTGCTTGATGTACCTACTATCGAAGAATCGAAATAAGTATCCTTTTGGCCTTTGATTCTTCTCTCTCGACCCTTTATCACTATTTTTTTCATATCTGCACCGACATGTCCACTATAATAATTCGAACAATCCTCTCACCAAATAGTACGATCAGTTATAAATATAAATTTCTACTGAATATATGACTCGAACTTTCCGGGTCAAAGGGAGGATGATAGTACCTTTTATTATTCATCTATTTATGGTTTTTCAAGAATGCATTGCTTATTCTTGATATAAGTATATGATCATATGTGGCATAAAGCATCCAGAAGGACTTGAAGTAGACCCAATTTTCATTATGCCAGCCGATTCTAAAACATTTTCTTAATCATTTTAATCTGTTTGTTCGTCTCACCGTCAATCTACGTAATTTTGTATTCAACATACAGGTCGTATGTTTTGAGATATTTTTAGGAAACACCAACATGTTTTGCCTGTACGCCGATCTGCTTTGGAAATGGCTTGGACTGGAAATTTTTTATGACCGCTCCCCATGTTATTTTGTGAGAGTCATTGTATGACAAAAACATGCATATCCCACGAAAAATAAATCTTTACATGGAAACAAAGTACAAAATCGATTATATTATCAGAAAGACCACAGTATTGGTAGAGCGCCCATTATTAAGTACGCTACCTCACTACGCTTAATACGGGTATTCATACAACGCTTTTCAAAATTAGGCCTTATATTATAAGTGATCGACAAAGTGGTCCGATCCGAGCGACTTTCAATAGCGTCGGTCAAAACATGCCAGCGTGCAATTTTTCATTAAAATATCTTGCCAACTTTAGGTTGAGCGCAAGTATATAAGATGGACACACGGACAGACAAGCTTCGGTCGACGCGGAAAGTTATTCCGAATTGGTGGATATAGTAAAAGGTGTATCTATCCCAAATCCTTCTGCATACAAACGCACTACGTTAGTACCCTCTTATATCACAAGTGGTGTAAAGTATTGTACTTGAATAATTGTATTAGGCGAAGTGGTAAAGGATATTTAATGCTTGTCCTTGCTCGACTATACTGTTTCTTTTTGTTGTTTTTTTTTTCGACGTTTTCGAAAAGCGGCCTTGTAAGTTTTCTTGGTTCGCATGTCGATCTACAACATATTTTTGTTTCTCTCGAAAATGTTACTGCAAGTATTGTTCAAGAATACCACCTTCAACACAAAACCACAAAAACTATGACAAGGCAAGACATTCTTTTCCCGTATCACAAGTGACAAGTGAACACAGCGCTGGAATGCGGATGTTATTCTCGCAAAACGTATAAAAAGGTTGAAGCTTATCTAATAAATATTATGGATGACGGTGTTTCCGATTCGCCTTAGAAGGGCTAAAATGAATTATTTGTTTCGTTTCTTTTTCAACATATTTTCTTTGATTCTTTTATGAACCCCTTTTTCGTCACAATGTAATTTATTCAAGTCTGAGTGGCGACAATTTTATGCAAACAGTCACTGATACCATTCTAAGTCATTACCATTTACAGTTTACTTTTCCCTTGAGTTTAATTTGCTTATACATGGTTACATAACCATGGTACATACGTGTGTGCTTATATTAAGAACATTGTTGTTGTGTTTATGTATCCATTCGCATAAATCCTTCTTCATGTACTTTATGTTGATGCAGAGTGATAACCGAGAAAGGAACTGTTTATAGAAAGAGTTTATTATGCGCACCATAAGCTTACATAAAAACGTGTACGTATTGTGCACACGTACTGTATGTATGGAATACATGCAGATGATAATCACTTTATACAATTGGCTTAAGTGGTTGTGTGTTACTAAAAGAAATGTATGTTGCTGTACAAAATCATTTATTATGCATGCATGCATTTACACTCACTCATACAATGAAGCAATAGCGGTTTATTAAACGTACAAAGATGCCGCTTCAAATATAAGCGACAGAAACAATTGAAAAACATTGAAAGAGAGAAACGCATGATGATAAAAGAAAACGCTAAATGCAAATGAATTAGCTTAAGTCCTCGTGGTAGCTACATTCTCGCAATAATCTTCTTTAATTCAGTTAAACATCTCTATGTGTTCATTAAGCGCAGATAAAGCAGTCCTTGTCTTGGTCTAAATGTTGCTCGCTTACCACTGAACATAGCCATATGCCATTGCTGCTTTTTTTTTGTCATTCATTACCTGCTGTAGATGCAAAAGTATCGAAAAAGCATGCAAATTGAAACCATGTACGAAACGCTTCATTTGGCAAAGTAAAGTAGATGGTGATTAGTGTCCACTCTTTAGCGGAGGCTTCAAATTTAAAAATGATCATGAAGATGTAAATGACAACCAACATGTTCGGCAATTGAAATTTGTGACGATTAAAATTGCCATCAAAGCCATGCACGAGTTTGTCGAAGGCCTTCCATATCGTCATCAAAATTATTCGAAAGAAAAATGAATATCTTGACAACATTAAGTTATCGCATTTTTACTGAATACTTCGCCCGCCATTTACGAATTGATCAAAGATGAATAGTAGAGAAAACAAATACATAAGAATCTTGACTACCAAAAGTCGGTATTCTCGCATTCGAATCTTAGTGCGCTAGAGCATATCTAGCCGTAGCTGTAGTTTTGGTCACTCAGTAAAGGCACGAGACGAATTTGGCATACTCCTCACCTGGGTTACTTTTTCTTTGTGTGATTGGTTACGTCAACAAAAAGGAACAACAACTTATCAACTTTATTATGCCTAAAATGTCAATCACCTTTTGAATAAACATTGGATGGACCAAGCTCTGCTCAGGCTTTGCTTCATAGGAATTGGCTACTTACCAAAAAAAAGGAACAAGTCGTGCTTGTGGTCGATTGTTTTTATCAGAAATCACATTCTAATCATTAACCACTCGCCGAGTTTGCCTTGACATACACGACGCTTACATGTTAAACCCACACCCCACACACACTGCATCTACCCTTTTCCTCCATAAAATCAGTCTCGGTTACCACACTGTGAAAGCTGGTTGCAACTTGTACACTTTTTGTGGCGAAGTTTCAGTGGACTATCTAGTTAGCATTCCTCCTCCCTCTTCTCCAATCGTCGTAACTCTTGGAGCACCTTCAACTTCAACTTGTTCATTGCCCTTTAAATTGCAGAATACTCGGCCACACCTCTAAGTAACTCATGGGTTCCCATTGAATATTGCTTGCTTGGCATTCTCTTCCATGTGCACAGCTTGGCTCGCATTGCCGATCAAAAAGTGTGAGTATGTGTGTGTGCCTGTGTTTGTTTGAAATGAAAAAAAGAACTATGCTCTATATAAAGATTAACTGAAATTCCTCTGCCGACATTCTTAACGACGTCTCCATCGGTGACCTAAAACACACGCAGGACATGAATTTTGATCGTACCAATCGCTGCTTCAAGCTTGAGCGAAGCTGTTCTCCATAGAATAGATGAGTTTCGTTGAAATCACAAAAATATCAGGACTTTGTCCTCATGCTTCGTTTGAAGCACACTTTATAAATATAAAATTATATAGAACTGCCATCTATTCCAGGTATGCGTATGTTTTTTTTTTTTGCTCTTTTATTTTCCTATAACTTATTTCACACGTTTGGTTATTTTTAGTTACTTTTATTGTCTATATTTTGAATCCAATTTATTATTTACATTAGTGTTGGTATTTTATCCGATAAAATTCGTAGAAATATGTGAAATATAATTATGAATAAATAAATAAATGAAAAGTTAGTGTATCCGCATAACATTACTAGTTCCAGTTACTAATGCACACACGCGTATATAAATGCAATTATAACTTAAATAATATTTTCGTATTACTACGAAATGTTTTGATCTGGAAAATGAAAACTAATAGCAATAAAAATATTTGTTATTAATTATTTTTTCCTAAAAATAAAATACATATGTAAACGTATACGAGGTGTGTTCAAAAACAAATCACTTCATATTTGTCTTGAAAACTTTTTATTTACTGATCAACATTATTTTTGTCCCCTTCAAAATAATGCCCCCTGAGACATAATACACTTGTGCAAGTGATTTTTCCAATCCTCGATAAGGGCTTTTTGGCATGGCCTTGAGCTCTTTTAGCGATGCTGTCTTTATCTCCTTAATCGTGGCAAAGCTCCGTTCTTTCGCGAGGGGGAGGGGGGCGGGCAAGTGCGGTGAACACGATGACTGAAGCGTGATTATAGTGTTGTTTTCGACCAAAAAATTACAAACAAGCAACGACGTCCGAGTTAGTGCATTATTGTGGTGCAATACCCATGACTGGTTATTCCACAGTTCCAGGCGTTTTTTTCACATTGTTTCATGCAAACGGCGCATAACTTGAAAATAATACTCCGTATTGACCGTACGACCTTCTGGCAAGGACCCACCACGCGCACTACACCATTATAAGCAGTGGGCAAAACATTCACAGTTGAACGAACTTGGCGTGCTTTTCTTGTTCTTGACTCTTTTAGCCGCTTCCAATGGTGTAATTGGTTTGGTAATTTGGTTTGGTTTCGACGTCGTAACCATATACCCATTTTTTGGGTCACCAGTTATGATCCTTTCCAGTAAATCTGGGCTGTCATTGACGTCATTGAAGAGTTCCTGAGCGATCACAGTTTGGTCACAATTCAGCCATTTCGGAACAAGCTTCGCTACCACAAGTGCCATACCCCAAACATCTGTCAAGATTGCATGGCATGAGCCAACCGCTAAGCTGACGTGCTCAGCAACTTCTTTGACAGAGGTTCGACTATTCTCCGTACTGGGGTGTTCAGGGCGGTGTTGTCATTAACATTTTCGCGGCCTTCTGTGAAGAGCTTGTATCACAGAAGAAATTTATTTTTTTTTGTTTTCTTCAAAGTAGATTGACTCAAATGTCACAGGCATCATTTTAAGCGAGTTGGAGCCCTTAATTTTATGTTCCACACAAAATTTAATAGAGCTTTTTTGATAAATTTTTTTCGATCGGACCACAAAACACGTGTCACCTTTTTGTCTGTCAAAACCAAAGTAGAAATGCAAAATGGCGGATAATGTCAACCTGCTTTCCAAATTTGATGAGTCAGCCACTTTCCTTGTGAACACATCTAGCAAACTTTTAATTCTCACACGTTTTATGAATAACTTATCTACCGCGTAAAGCATGGGATACGTGTACTTTATTTCCCGATACAGTACACAATTCGCTTCGGTGTTGCCAATTGTTTGAATGAATTCTTAAAATTTGCTAATATTGTTGTGTAAATTTTGCAAATGCTGTGACCCTTTATGACTCATAATGTTTACTTGCCTGCTGCTATGATGAATGGATCTTGCAACTGTTACGTATTTATTTCATTTGTCGGGTATTTTCCAATTACTTTTCGTTTTATTTTGCTATTTTTACATGAATCCTTCAAGAATTTTTATAAACCAAAGTTCCTTAAGTATTTTTCTCTCTATTTTTCTTGCTGTTCATTTTGTAAGTGTGTGTGAAAAGGTATACTTTCGTACAAGTGCATGCAAGCATGTGTTTGTTTCAGTGGTAAGGGCTAAAAGACTTCCTCTTTCATGTTAAAGCATCGAAGCAACAAGCAACAGTCATGGAAGCGTGAAAGCTCCTGTTGAAATTATTAAAAGAACTTATTAATGAAACAAATTCATCAAATATTTTACGTCGAATGCTTACAAGTAAGAAAGTAAATGTTTCTTGCGTACATTTGTTTTGAAACAAGGCAAGTAGAGGATCAAATTACGAGATGCCGTTAATGTTAAAAAGAAACTAAAGGTCGGGCATTTTTTTTTTAATTTTTTTATTTTTTTTTTAATTTTTTATTTTTTATTTTTTTTTATAATGAATAAATATAATACGATTTTTATAATGATCGAAAATGTTGAATTTTTAACTTAACGTGTAATTGCCAATTAACATACTTAACTATTATATTATATAAAGTCACGTTTAATGGTAAAACGTAATGATTTAATTTGATTGCCAGTTAGGCTTAAGGATGCTTTCATATTAAATCTGAGGATAGTATGAAAATATTGCATCCTGCAGGAACTTTCCACGTAAACGGTATGAAGTAAAACATGCTTAACTGTGAAATAATTATCGTCGTTAAGTCAAGCATTTTCGTACTACTATGTCGACGTTAAAGCATACTGCTTGGCAGTCAAGTAAAGTAAATAAGCGATAGCTTTAACGCATACCCTCAGCTAATTAACAATTAATTCACGAAAATGATTTTTTAATTTCAGCGAACGTCTAATTAAAAAATATAATGACACGCATAGACAGCCACACCACAAGTGCACCATGATGTTGTTTTCTTTTTCCGATTTCTGAATTAAATACAAGTAGATGACAATACTAATACAGATATAACATCGTCTCCGTCCTTAGTTCAGAGAATCTCAGTTAATATACATGGTAAAAAGGCAAGGCATTGTGACTCACTGTCGCACAGACACCTTCGCAACCCTTTCCATGTCCTTTATTTTAAATAGATTTATCTATAAAGATAATTTTTTGTTCATACGCTTACGGAAGTCAAGTACTGCTTATTACGGTTGTTCCCTTGCTAGTAGAAACGCGCCTATTCCTCTCTTTCTGTTCACTAAATTTTTTCTATTTAATTTTTGCGGTCTGTAGCAATATCTGTTTCTTTACTCGTGTCAGCATATTTTTTCCTTTGATTCCGTTCTAAAATAATATTTATGTGTAGCTGAATAAATAAATAAATAAATAATTGAAGAATTTTTTGTTAATAATTATTGTCATAAATTTTATGCTCCTAACGGAGAATCCTTTTTGCATTTAGAGCACAAAGAAGGGCCCTTGATTTTAATCTTGCCTCTAAAGTGATTGCGTGTGCGAAGAGAAAACTCGTTGCTCGTTGAAGTTCTTTATTTATGCTTGAAATTACATAATATTTTAATCACTTCGTCATTATGCCCATCACCGAAGGACAAGGAGCATATTCATTTTGTCAAAGCTTTCACGAAGATCAGAAGAAAGCTTCATAGACCATGCAAGGTATATACATTCTTGAGTACTATCAAATACTGAATTGGTTTAAGCGTATCCGTCGCTCCATCGATACTTTGTGTCGTAAACATTCTGCTGGCCGCAAAAATGAAGCTATCGACTTCAAATTTGGCACCCGCATTAGAAGTTCCTGCACGCAGTTTGGCAATTGGCCTATATGGTGGACAGTTTGGCCTATAGTACTACGTAGAATGCGGACACCTCTCTTTTTCAAAAGGAAAAAAAACTGGTTGCTTGCGCATTACTCATAAACTACCTCTTTAAAATTCGGAAGAATTAACCACTCTTATCCCATATTATAGTTCCTCAAAAATAAAGTATACAAATTCTTTGTCACTTTTTCATTTGGAATGCACCTAAGCATGCCTATCTGTCCATATGTCCGTCTTGCCAACTTTATAGTGCCCGTGGTAAACATTTTCCAGTTCGCAAATATGAAGGCATCGCGTACAAACTTCCAAAAGAATTTGAAAATGACCAAAATCGGTCAAACTACGCACCTACAGCGGTCACATGCCTATGTAACAAAATGAAAAAGTTATGAAAAGTTGTCAATGTGTGGACGAGGAAATATTTCTTTTCTTTATGTTTGCGGGATTTAATGTATTTGGTGTTTATTATAGTGTTAAATATTATTGCATTTCATCGAATATCTTGCCTTTGTAAGCAAACGATAATCGAATAAGTCCTGCAAGCTCTGCAGTGTTTTCTAATGAAGTAATGATATGTTTGTTCAGAAAAAGTTCTTATTCTGAATTCATGTTTTAATTAAATTCACCATGTAATCAATTTATATAAACAAAGGCATAAATAAAAAAGACTGTTTCAACTTTCAATCGATTTTTTGAAACTTAAGCTCTAAGGCTATAAATTTCCAATTGAAAAACTTTCTTGCTAACTCGAGAAACTATAACGTAAATAAATTGATTTTTTAATTTTATTCCACCTTAAGAAGTGCATTGAAAGATGGACACAGAGATCGACACACAAATATTGCTGAAAATGTTAAAATTTGCCCCTGGTCAGCAATACTTGAAAGTTATGCAATCTTCTTTGCGTACTAAGCACACTTTTCACTGCTAATTAAAACATTTATTACGCATTATTTTTGTTTAAGCAATTAATTTCTTTTTATACGGGGGGGTATATTCATTCCTTCAAACGGTTTGCGCAACAGCCAAACCTTAAGAAGAAGAAGATTCTTGCTCAGCATCAACTCCTAAGCCAATTCTCTCTGTCTATCTGTCTGTCTGTGCACAGTACGTGGTAAACCTTCCGCCTTATATACTCTTTAAAGGACGTCAAATTGTAAATCGATTTAAGCATGTCTGTCTTTCGGTCTCTGGTAAACATTCTCCTCCTCTCGAATCTTTCATATCCATTGCTTTAACAATACTTTACCTTTACGAGCAATGTGGTGTAAGTTGAATAATCGGGACGATTTTCGACCTCTAAGTTGATTCTTAACAACGATTGTACCATGCGTTGCATCTCACACCTCATACAAATCGTAAATTATGGCTCCTTAACTAAGATAGACTTATTTTTAGATGCATGATGCCAATTTTAAGCCCTCTGCTGCAGATTGCAGATTATATATTTTTCTCCATATTTGAGACATGGTTCTGGATGAATTGCACCTATTTTCGAACTTGAACACTGGCTATTTATGAAAAGCGTTTAGGTCTAAGCTAAGATTCCAACGAAAGCTAACAAATATACGGACGTATGGATGTACAGATAAGGTAATATTGGCATAAAATCTCACATTGATCAAGAATATATAGTATATCCAGTATGTCGCATACAACGGGTGTGACAAGCCAAAGGGCTAATCTAGAAATGCCAATATTCTCGTAGCTATTGTTTTGAAGCTATATCTCAGAAGTTATATGAAATGATCCGTTTTCAAGTTCAATTTAATTTCGAAATTGGGACGTCTCTGCGGATGTTGGCGTTAACGAACGAACCATTCGTAGTAAAATATTTTGAATTTTTGTAACCACCCTCGTAAGCACTATAGTTATCTTGGTTTTACGTAATCTTGCTTATTAATAGCAAAATATCTCGTTACCTTATCGCTTTCGTTTAATACCATTTAACGTTTAATTGCGATAATAAATTTACTTAAACACATTTATATAAATTATCAGAAGTAGTTAATAAGCATTAGCACCCACAAGCATAACGTCTTTACAATTTTCTAATAGCTTGCGAAATAGTGCAGGCAATGCATAACATACGTAGGTACACAGAAATATGCTTACGAGAAAATAAACCTCATAACTCCAATCAGCAGCAGAATATATATGCAAAGAAAAACGTCTTTAAATGAATCTTACATAAGCTCCTTAGAAAATTATTCTTTTGTTATTCAACAACTGCTAAGACTTGTCAGATGGCTTACATATATTTTAAAGAACCCAATAAAGGAAAATAAGTGAAAAATCCACTAGTTTTGAATTTGCTTGTTGTTATAAACTACGCCAAGTGTGATACATATTAGTTTGTGCAGATGTACGCAACACGCAGAAGAACTCAATATTTACCGAATCGATATAAGCTTGTCTCTCTGTCTATCCGTCTTGTTCTCCTGTGTTCCACCTACAGACTGCAGTTTTTGAGATAAGATTTGGTAAACTGAAGTGACTTAGCCCAGGGACGAATGCTATTGAAAATGGTTCGCATCGTCCCAGTTTTTAGACAACTTCCCACATAGTATATTATATTGAAGAGAGGCTACATTATTAACTATAAGCGAAGGGTGGACTGGAACCAGTGCAGTATTTTTGTTTGTTTTTGGTTTACTAACGCCAACACAGAGGGGACGTCTTTTATGCACGAAACGGGATGAGGGTCAGAAAAGAGTACGGAAAGATAAAGAGATAGGGAGGTGTTCATAACATAGTGGGTGTGTGCCCGTGTAGTTATGAGTATAGCTTTATCGACTAAGCTCTACTACACGAAATTTTTCTCTTCGAAAAGCAACGCTTAATCGCACGGCAAACACGGCTGAATGCAAAGATGAACGATATGTGATTATCTCCCAGATTCTTTCATTGTTTTGAAATTTACAAAAGTAGTGTCACTAAACCAACTACATCTTCTGAACTAATCATTTTGAAGGTTGTGTTATCAACAGGTCATATTGGGGTGTAAACAGTGTTGCCGCATATGTGCCAGCCCGGAAGCGTACGGAGTGACTTGTTAATTGCTGTAAATAGGTTTTCAAATTCGTTTCGCTGAGTTACGAAATAGGAGGAACAACTTTTGTAAGAGTAATCATAGGCAGCATTGTCCTGGTATCATATATTTAATTTTATGATTTATCTGTTTTTGCTTCTCAGATCGCGAATCGTTCGTAAAGCGTTTAAACTTTAAATATTTTCGTGTAAGTTTCACAACAAATTTTACGTTAAATGTTCTGTAAACCGTTTCCACTTTGCATGAAATTCAATGTTTCTGAAGTCATCTGTATATGCGGAATAAAGTGAATGAATTTGTACGTAACGAATGCTCTTACTTATGGGTCAGAATATTGATCGGTCTGTGACATGACGAAATCATGTTAATTTATATCAGTTTTAACGCGCATCACATAAATTTTTTCTTAACAAAAGTTTTGATACGTTGTCGATACAAGTGAAACAGCTCGTGTTACCGTTAAGAGTAGAACTGTTGATATGAGTTTTCATGTTTTTTTTTTTTTTTTATCTGAAAAAGAATGCTTTAACAACAAGAAAGGTCGGAAACGTTGAACAATTGTAAAGTATTTGTAAAGCTAGCAAAAATTTATTTTTCTTTCGTCACTGGAGAATGGTTGGTAAACCATCATTGGTATTTTGTAATATTCTCAAAAAATACCTTTAAAAAAATACTTAGAAAATAAAATACCCTAGATCGATTCGCTTAACCCATCATTAATGCAACGATTTTTTAAAATAAAGCCTTATATTGGAAACGGTCAAAAAAAATAGTCAGATGTTAACCATTTTCCATAGCGTTCGTCCTCAATCCGAAACATGTCGGGGTACAAAATATATCAAATATGAAAAGGCATTCTTTTACTCATTTTATTTTTCAAGTTCAAAGAATTGAGTTGAAAAACTTTTTACTAACACGCGCTGTGAAAAGAAACCAAGCCCTGTAAGTTATGCACAAAGACCGTGCCCAGAGGCTGCTTTCTACTCTAAGAAAAAAACAATAGACAGGACAAGTAAAAGCACCATAGTCGTCAATAGCTCATAATTAAATACCCTAAACCACCCTACAGTTATTCACGTACTGACTTGTCAAAAAAAGGCAGCATAGGAAAAGTGGCCGATCCGAACCACTTTCAATATCGCAAAAATTGCAGCTTGTAGGTTTAACAGAAAAAACAGGGCAGACGGACGGATAGACAATCCGACTCTAAAAGGTGTCTCTGTCACAAGTCTTCAAGGTATTGCATACATCCGCACAAACGTAGTACGCCGTTGTACCAGCAGGTGTGTGTGGTATGAAAAGAAGTCATGAGCAAAGTAATGAAAAAGTAAAAAATGGTTGGGATTTTCATGTTACCCCTGTCGGATTTTATTTCATTAGTGTTTATTTCTTCGTGATATTAAATTTGCTTTGATTTTCAAAAACAGATTTGCTTCTTAGAGCAACATATACTAACTGAATTAAATAAAACCATCAGCATTTGCATTATGTTCTTTCAACGGCATCAATTTTCATCTTTCTTCTGATGGTAACGATTTAATAAAAGATATTATGAGTTGCCTTTAACCACATACGAAAAATGAGAACAAAGTTATTCTTAATGATTCTGCACAAAAGGTTTGTTCGTATGCTTTCAAAGACCTTAATTTCAATGCCACCGCAATCATCTTTTTATTAGTTTAACTGCTTAATGCTATAGATTATGGTTATGTTTGCCAAAGAAAAACATATATAATAAAGGAAACGAAAAAAAAGAAAAAGTAAATAAATAAATATAATATGAAAAAGCACAAAAAATGGTCTTCTGCGTTACAAAGTATCGTATTGCATGAAGCTCTAAGCTCAGCAGTACGACCTTTGTAAGCCAATTACATGCAGCATGTGCCGTCTTGCCTAACAGGCAAGAATATACCTTTACCTTTACAAATGTACAGAGCAACAAATCATCATCATACCACATGCATTTCCCTTCTTCTTCTTTTGTTTACCCATAATTTCATAGAACGTAATGATGCGTGTTAAAGGCAAAAAAACAAAATGTTGTTTTTGTATTTTTTAGGCTTTTTATGCTATTCTTTGACAAATTATGTCGAAGAAAATTTCCCCGTAAAAAAGGGATTTAATTCGCATTTCACCATAGTCGGAAGTGAAGAATTTTTTTTTCGTCATATGATTTTTGACTTTCAATTACAAGTAAGTTGAAAGCTCAAACGTGCCTATAAACGCCACCGTTTTTCTAGATTTTCGTTTAGATGCTGAGGTATCGGCAAATTGAAACGGACTGGTTTGCCAAGCCAGTCAAATATATTATTGATCCCTTTCTATAGGTCATAAAAAATCGATAAAAACATATTCAAATACTTTAGTTTGCTCTTACCTGGTTTATCTTAACTAATATCGTAACAATATGCTGACAAATCCAAGGTAAGCAAATACTATGTAAAGGCGTTTTCTATCTCAATATTTCGGATTACGAAACGGCCAACAAAAGCTAAACAAAAGTAGATCGGTCGACGAATCTCATGGTTAGAGTACAAAGACGATTTAAAAGATTTACAGTAGAGGGCCTTATTAGAATTTAATAGCATTGGACCTTGGATCAAAATCTAATTATCTTTCTATTAAAGCATCCTCGTTAGGCTTAACTTTTGATTAAGCCTTATCTTGTCGAAATTTAAACAACGTAATTTTTGGAATTTCAAATATGTCGACAGCTAAAGCCTATCCTGGAGAGTGCTGGTTTCGAATGTGAAGAAGCTTTAGTAAGGTGCGAATATCCAGAACTGGAAATTTGCCGAATATTTGCAATGTCCCATCAAGCAATTTTCTTACTCAAAATCACAAGTACGGTTCAAAGGAAGAAAATTGGTTGCCGCACTAGTTAAATATATGAGTAGCAGAAAGGACCTCCTTCGTCATCATTGGGTGATCCAGTAATATTTTTTGTAACCAACTGTGAGGAAAGACGTAGGTTAAACGCGCCCATATATCATGACGACGAAGATATGTATACGGGATCCAAACCCCACGATCTGTATTTAGTAAGTTGAGCTGGGTGTAGTACAGCATGAATTAATAAAGGCATTGTGAGAAATCATCGGCGCTCAGACCTTATGTTGCTGTATTCTTCAGGTATTTGCTCCTTCCATGTAAATGACTTTAATTAAGCATCAAGTCGATCCTTTGGTTATTGAAAGCAATAAAATCACGAAGAGTGAAATAGACGTTAGGAACTTTGTATATGAGTGGCATAAAGAATTACAAAAATTCGATGCCGAGAATATTTGTCACGGAAATTTCTAACTGTCATTAGCCCTACACTTCGACCTTCAGATAAACAATCTAATGCCTATACCCTATAACAAGAGTTCGTCTCAAGTCTAGTAAAACATAGCTTCAATTATCGTTGAATGTTTAAATGTCTTTCAAATGTTTAATTTTGTACTCAAATGTACGTTCTATGTAAACATTCAACCTACTCGTCTCCCAACATTTCATTCATAATTCGTGCTTGTGGTTTAATTTCTCTCGTATATCCACATCAAAGTGTACATCTTCACACATATTATTTATAACATATTTTAGTGTACGCGTCAGTACTGTGCTGTGTGTGTACTTTATGGATATTCATGCATGACTGGTTGACAGTTTATTTTCTGCTGTTTCTCCATTCATAACAAATTGGATTTAATTTCCACATTTTTATTTCACATACTTTTCGACAAATATTTTTATATATGCATTCTGTGTTTACATTTGCATAAGACAAAGTGAGCAATATTTTATATCGGGTGGCGTGAAAGAGTTGATTTCATGTTTTTACATATATTTAACTGCTCAATAATTAACGTACATGACGGCAGAGTTGAAAGAGTTGACCATAAATAAACATAAAAGAAAAAAATTCTTTTCATTCCGCATAGAAGAAACCGTCAGAGAAGCGTGTGCTCATTTCGTGTTGCAATAAAAGAGAAAACCAAGAAAAGATTCGCCATTTTCCGGCGAAATTTTTAAATGCTCGATGACCGAACTTAACCATGGTTGTACAAGCACAAATGAAGAACGCTTTTCATGTCGTCCAAATAAGACGAAACCATTTAAAACTTGATTGAGTTAACGTTTAATGAATATTTAATGCAAGGAGGAAGCCGAGTTTGATCTTAAATGAGCAAAAAAGCCAATCATCGAAACGCTATTGAAAATGGTTTGGATTGGACCACTTCTAATATAAGGCCTTATTCTGAAAAGTCGCTGTATCAATAACTGTGTTAAGCGAAGTGGTTTATGGTATTTAATGGTGGGCCTTGTCCCGCCATTTTCACATGTTTTTTGCACTGGTTGCACTGGTTGTGATATCCGAGATCTGATTAGCTATAGTTTATAAGTGCAGTCAGCATACAACGTATGTCATGCATCTGAGGTATGTTGCAGTACCCGCGAAGTTAGAGGTGCAACTATTTCTTGTAATTATTCTTCTAATATTAAGGTTATATAAAATTACATGCATAACAATTGCCTTTAAAACTTAAATGCTACAGCATTCCCGTCATTTTGCATCACAATGAAAATGAATGGTGTGCCAGTCATGTCCGCAACGTTCTTCGAATGTGAATGTCAGTACATCTCAGTACATCTGTCATTGACATCCCTCAAGTTTTGTTTCATTCCCTTCGTTAGCTTTTAAGTGAGAGAATGCTTTGTAATTGCTGGATATCATTGTTGACCAATTTTCAACTTGAATTGAAATCATTGAATAAAAACTTTGTACTGAATTCGGTTCGGAAATTTTATAAATAATTTAAAAAAAAAAGTACCGGTGCAAAGAGAAACCTAACGTTATATGGAGACATTGGCATTAATATTCTGAGCCGATATATTTTTAGGATAAAAATTCTCCTTAATTTTTGACCATAACAATGTGTTGCTGCAACAAAGGAACAAATTTTACGGGTGCATTAAAGAATGCTTTTAAACAAGTTTCACTAACAACACTTTTCATTTACAGTTAAAAGTATACATTGCTGGAAATGATATGTTGACCCTAAATATAGACAACAAATATGTGATGATTGTTGCTATAGCTACTGTTGCACTCAAAAACAAGAGTAAGTTGCAAAGTTACTTTCAAACGAGGTTTGCAAATATAAAAAACCTTTTTGGCTTTTAATTTTAACTCTACATGAAAAAGTTTTTTCCTTTTTTCCGGCGTTTGCAAAATAGTTGAAAAATTTCTCTCATCCACTTCAGTAAGTTTGTAACCTAAAAAATAGACTGAAATATTTGAAAGTGTTCCGTGTAACATTATAATCTCTCTATTTCAGAGAGTGTGTCTATGGTACAAAATAATGTAATATCTTAAAAAACAAAAACTTGCATTCAATCTATTCTTTATTTTAAAAATTAATCGCTGATTTTAATGATTTATGATTTAATCCCGCATTCGATTCGAAATTTGATCAATCAGTATGCTTGTTAGCTTGTTAGGAATCAATCGTGTAATAGATTAGATAAGTTAAGATACCATTCTAGCTGGCCTGGATTACAACGTTATTTTTGGCGCTTAAGATGTTATGCAAAGTGAATACTGAGATCTCGTTTGTATGCCAGTTTTCTAATATTAGGCCCGAATTCGAATCAACTATGTCACGGCAAGATGTACCGGACTGAAAGACTATATTCAACCCACCGCCCTCATCTTAGAAAAAGAGGCTTAGAAAAGTGAAATTTCGAAACGAAAAGAAATAAAGTCTATGCGAAATTCGAAGATCACCTCACTTCGATTCTTACTTCTGATCCACGCAAGACTAGCTTTGCCAATCAGCAAAACTTATATTCGAAATCGAATGACCCTGTTTCAAATATCTTACATTACTCGCTTATGCGGTAAACCCTTAGCTACCTCCTCGCACAAAAGGTGAAGAGACAAAATGCTTACATACATGTGGAACCAAAACGAACTTGCGATCTTAAAAGTTTCTAGTGATGCTGAAAATTGAAATGTTTCATGTGAAGTGAATTATGCCGATAATGAATTCCTGCAAATGATACTCCTAATAAGCCACAAATAACGCCACTAAGGACCACACAAGCGCAAGAGTACCGTTACATCATACCGTAGTTTAAATATACGTAATTCATAATATGTAAAGGCATTGTATTTACGTGTGTAACACAATCACCGCATTTACGTACATAAAAATCTCTCATTAACTTCGATTGATTGGATAAATTGTGAGGTTGTGAGTAAGTTTTTAAGCCAACAGTTATTAAAATACACATAAGCACATTGCAAAGTCCACGTACGCGTACGCTCTCTATTCAAAAATTTAATTAACCATCATCGCAAGCTGATAACAAACCGAAACTTGTTCAGAAATTTTGCAAACGCTCGATAACACTTATAGTAAAGTATTTGCATGCGGTTAAATTGGTCATAGGGCTTTAGCCCTTTGGTAGATTGTAAAGTAGATGAAAAAGACAAATACTACATGCGTTCACGCGGTGAAGTGCAAGCATACGCATTTGAATGACTTTAGTAAAAATTTGTTATGCAATCCATCATCTTAGTTAAGTGGATTGCTAAGCACTTGACGCTAATACTTAAGCAATGATTTATTCATTCATTCGCTTAGAGAGAGAGAAAAAGAGCATTCGAAATGTACTTTAAGGGAATAATTGCAGTGAATTTTATAAAAAGCAAACACACTTTATATAAGCATCAGGTAAATGGATACAGGAGGAAGCGCATTTGCTTTATTTTCGATATTAATTCGATTTAGGTCTACTCAAGATTTTATTTATATATGTTTGTTTTAATCATTATCTTCCGGTCAGTCGCATGAGATAAAGGAAGAAAAACAAAACAAGCGGCACTTCTGCGTTGTGAACAACATCTTTATAGATGAAATCTTTTTCATCCCATCTTTTCATTTGCAATGCACAAAAATTACTACATTTTCCATTCGTCACTTAGAGCTTTAAGTTTCATTTGAAAGCAAGTTTTCTTCACGACGTTCAGTTATTCTCAGACTCATGCTTGAATTTTTCTATAATATTTCCTCCCGTTAGCCACTAACTGGTAGAACAAATAAAAGAAAAAACGGCTGATAATGACAATCATTGATAAAATGAAATAAGAAAAGTTATGAAACTTTATTTGTGTGAAAATGTGCTTATAAATATAAAAAATATTAAATAATAAAACCATGTGTGTACGTCGTAGACAATCTCCGCATTTTGTAAGTCCCTATAGCGAAGTTATTTCTTTAAGCACCCGCTCTTTTCACATACTTTTCTTTTTGTATTTCAAACAAAGAAAAGTAACATAAAAGTAGTGACTCGGACACTATATGTTATTGAAGGCCGTTTTCAATATGTTAAGATAAACTTTCAGTTGACTAAAAGACAGATTGTTTAAGAAACACTTCTTTTGCCGGTTAGAAAATCAACAAGAGATGCTTCACTGCGTTGAGTAAACAAAACTTTTCCATAATGTATAGTTCGCTTAGATTATTGTGGTTGACTTTTTACAAATGGTGTATCGACCCTTTCCTCTGCTGTGGATTGCACATAAAATCATTTTGGCAAGCGCGCAAAAAAGAGCATAAAATACGTTATTGAAAAAGACAGGTAATTACACTTAGAAAATTCATATAATATATCTGCAGAGTCAAAATTGATCGATCTATTTTTTTGTTATAACAAATGCACTGCGTGCAAAACACACTGATTGCGCTGCGCGTAAATCAATTGAACATATAGCTTGCGTGCGCTGCTAAAGGAAACTCATGTGGCTAGCGCTTGTTTGCATACAAGTTAGTGAAGTGCAGGTCTAATAATGCGAAAAGTTTCTTTAAAAAATGATTTTTGCACCCAAAATACAGCTAATGAAGCGTGCGTCATTTTGCCAGTGTAGAAATAGGTAGCAATATACCTTAGTTTAATGTTACCCTTTTTTCTTAATAAAAACGTAAGGTGACCGCCTTAAATTTATATTGTGATTGGTAATTTGATGTGTCTATAAACTATTTAATCTTGGTTTGTTCTCTTAAAGACGCCACCGTTTTTCTGTCAAAAGCGGCGCACACAGAAACTATAAAACTTTAGCACAAATTTGCGTTAACTCAAAAGGCAACGCAAGCTACGTATCCAACTGCGTACAAATACTGCACAATCAACTTGATTTTGACAGACAATCATTGCTCATCAAAGCTTATAAGTGTTTTTTTCAGCTGCTTTGCAAGTTAAGTAAGTAACTGGAATTAATCTTTCTTTCAAATTTAAGTATTAGTAAGAATATCAGCGGATTTTGTGAAAGAGACTTTCTCTTAACGGAAAGATAAATGTATCTAACGTCCTCTTGAAAGCAAAATGCCTGATAAAAATTGCGTTCATTATGAAGCCTCCAGTTTTAATTAACATATCCAAACTTTCGAAATGAGATCAAGAAAACATCGCGGAGCAAGAACATACCATTGATCACCTCCCGATTGCTTTGTCAGTGCAAGATCTGTTTCATCTATCATTTGTTCATTTACTAGATTCATGTTTTGTTCTTCCATCCAAGCATTGTCTCGATGACTCTACGTAACTGAAAATTATCTTTCAATTTTGATATATGTTTTCACTATTGAAGCAATATTGGCGGGATTTAAAACTTCACAATACGTTCACAAGCACCTAAGTAAGCAGCAGAGAAAATAGGTATAGCGAATTTACCCAAATGAATGGGTTTGTTTTCTATATTTAGTAGAACTCATACTGACATTTCCTAATATCTTCAGTAATTAATGGGATATACTGGTTTACTTTCATCGAAAGGGGTACCTTTTGCA